>JAOWBW010001808.1:0-191931 GCA_026119855.1 Campanula takesimana | reverse complement strand
AGAGTCCTTACGTCAACACCCGCACCAAGAAAATGGGAGAACCAAGTTCCGAGAACAATGAGCCCAAAATGGTGGATTCTATCATGGCCTACATCGACCAAAAAATTCAATGGGCTCAACATGGGGAAAGGCTCCGACACAAGCTTTTATCAATCATCCATCCTCATGAGTACTATGGCCGCTCTTCCCGATAAGTTCAAGATGCCCGACATAAGCAAATTCAAGGGCAACTCTTGTCCTATGGCTCACATTGAGACTTAATTGGGCAATGGTTCCGAAGAAGGTCTCCACCAAGGTGATGGCTCAATGCTTTCCTCTCACTCTAGAGGGGGCGGCAAAAGATTGGTATGCTACTCTCTCCACTCACTGTCCGTCTTGATTGGGACTCCGCCATGCTTGCCTTCAAGAACCAATACCAAGGCAACACCACTCACCGGCCCACAAGGAAAGAGCTAGAGAACACTAATCAACGAGACAATGAGTCCTTCATCGACTTCACAAGGAGATGGAATGACAAAACTCTCCGAAATTGTGAGAGGCCAAACACAAAAGAGCAATATGGACATCTTTCTCAAGTGTCTCAAGATTGATCTCGCACTCACCTAAGTGGGGCTTGCTACTCCGGTCTCCCAAATGTATGAGGCGGGTGTACGCAATGGATGACTTGCTCAAGGAGATTAAGAAGACCACTCCTACTTACCGCTACAAGGCCGCTTCCAACTCCACAAAGAGGCCTCGGTCAACGCCGTCACTATTGACAAGGGGAATTACAAAAAGGTTCCTCCACCTCAAGGGAAAAAGGCCCGAAGTGACCGTGTCTACACGCCTCTCCAAGGCATGACTCAAACCGAAGTGTTCGAGGTCCTCAAGCAAAGGGTCAAATCACACTCGTGCAAGGGTACCAACCCAAGACGATCAACTCCAATCATGCTCACCACAAATATTGTGGCTACCACCAATATAGTGGCCACACCACCGAGGATTGCTTCATTCTCCGTAATGTCATTCAAGATCTCATAGATAAGAAAGAATTTGTAGTGGCTAATGACGAGCATGTCAATGTAATAGAGATAGGAGAACTGAGGGGACCACCCATTCAATCCCAATTGTGAATGGGGGCCCCAATGTTATGAATAAACTTGACAATTCTTGTTATGTAGTGACTTACGATGAGGTAATGAGGGAAGTACTAGAGAATAGGAAAAAGAAGCAAGACTGGGAACGTCAACATGCTAACTCGATCCGGTCGAGTCATAGCAAGCAACCCATCCACTTCCGCACCAAGCTCCTCTTCTTAAAAGCCGCAAGCTCACAACGCTCCCGAAAATCCTCTACTTGTCCAACTCAAGAAAACTCAAGCCAACATCTCTATTTGGGGACCTCATTGCATCCTCAAAGAAACACCGAGATCTTGTCATCCGCAATCTCGATGATACATCAGTTTCTCCCGATACTACTCCCGAGGACCTCACAGGAATGATTGGTCACATTCATTTTGGCAACGTCATCACCTTTGCCGATACGGACCTTCCACCGTTTGGTTCCGACCACAACGAAGCTATTTACCTCAAGGTACGAGCAAGGGGAGGACCCGTCTCAAGAGTCTTAGTGGACGGTGGTTCCGCACTCAATCTCATGCCTGGTAGAATCATGGGCATACTGGGGCTTAAGGATTCTGATTTAAAGCCCTCTACTCAAGTAATCCAAGGTTATGACAGCACCGCCCGTACAGTCATGGGTATGATCGAGATAGACATTGAGTTTGGGAGCATAGTCATGTCCGTTCCATTCCAAGTGCTTGATATCCCGGCCTCGTTCAACTTACTGTTGGGTCGACCTGGATTCATAGTGCTAATGCCGTACCGTCAACTCTCCACCAATGTGTCAAGATCCAAAATGGTGATGAAATAGTGACCGTAATGGCTGAAAACATTACTATCCACAGAAAAGGTGAGCCCGTCCACCAAGTTCAGCACGGTCTACCAGACTCCACTCTCTCCGGCGTCTCAATCAGCGCCATTGACAAAGAAGGGGGGGAAACGGATCATGGACCCCCAGCAATCACAAAATACTCCGCATGATGAGGAATATGGACTACTTCCCTGGTTTAGGCTTAGGGAAATATCAACAAGGAATCCTACATCCCGTGCAAGTCCCATTTGTCAAGAACACATTCGGTTTGGGGTACGAGCCTTCCGAAGAAGACTTGAAGCAAGAACAAGTGATCAAGAACGAAAAGGCCCGAGCTCGTAAAGAAGGCCGTCGGTATGAAGTCCCTAACCTAAGGCCTTACCGCAAGATGTTGAATGGCTATTTTGTCCGCCAGGGGGAAGACGTTCCATACATGATCTTTCCCGAGCCGTGGGTTAACAATAAAGGTGTCAAAAAGCCTGGCCTCGAAATCTTCTCCGATTGTGAGATCCAGAAATCCGAAAGGGAACCAACTCCCATGTCGCCCCGTGAATGGTGGGGAAGGAAGGTGACTATAGAGTCCGATACAGAAATCACCGTGGGGGAAGAACTGACAGATTTAGCCTCCATGTTCGAAGAGCTTGCCGTAATGAATGAATGCCAGGTCAACGCCATCCATGACACCGTCATCATGAACGAGACTATCAGTGAGATCCCGCCAAGCTCCGAGCCGATCAACAATTGGTATTCAACAAAAGGGCCCGTGGTATCCGAGGAATTCTTAGTCCAAGAAATGGGTTGCATACCCCGCACAGCAACAAAGGAAGAGCAACTTACACTTACTTTCGAGTCCGAGAGTGTCTCTAATACCCTCACCCAAGAGGATTTGGAGGCCATAGCCGAGCGTGTGTTTCCTTTCTTTGCTAATGAAAAATTTGATATTTCTGAGTACCCTGAGATTGCAAACATCATAAATGATGAATTAACTAATAATGAACTTAACAAACAAGTTAATAACGATTCAAATTATGATGAAATAGACCACGAAAACACAACATACTTAAATGAACTTGCTCAACAAGTCCGTAGTCGTGGCGAGAATGGTCCAAAGACTGACGAAGAATTGCAGGTTGTTAATCTGGGTACCGAAGAAGAGCCAAAAGAAACCAAGATTGGAAGCTTCTTCAAGGGAGACGACAGAGACAGATTGACTGCATTACTACGGGAGTTCGTGGATGTGTTCGCATGGTCATACAAGGACATGCCGGGTTTAGACAGAAAGGTAGCGGAGCACAGGATTCCGATCAGAGAAGATGCCAGGCCAGTAAAGCAGAAGCTCCGAAAGATCAAGCCAGAATGGTCTCTGCAGGTCAAAGAAGAGATTGTGAAGCTCCTCAGTGTGGGTTTCATCAAGGTTATCGAGTATCCGACATGGTTAGCTAACATTGTGACAGTCAGGAAGGCGAACGGCAAGGTTCGAGTTTGTGTAGACTTCCGGGATTTAAACAAAGCTTCCCCAAAGGATGATTTTCCACTCCCTAATATCGACATGCTAGTCGACTCCACTGCTGCCTACGAGGTTCGCTCATTTGTGGATGGGTTCGCTGGGTACAATCAGATTCTCATGGCCGAGGAAGATCAACATAAGACAGCCTTCACAACACCGTGGGGTACCTTTTGCTACACAGTCATGCCATTTGGGTTAAGAAATGCTGGAGCTTCCTACCAAAGAGCCGTGACAGACTTGTTCCACGATATGATTCACAAAGAAATCGAGGTCTATGTGGACGACATGATCATTCACTCCAAAGGAACCGATGGTCAACACCTGATCGATCTCCGCAAGTTCTTCGAAAGGCTTCGTCAACACAAAATGAGGCTCAACCCTGCAAAGTGCACATTCGGGGTTATCCGAGGCAAAGTTCTTGGTTATATGGTCACTGAAAGGGGAATCGATGTAGACCCCTCCAAAATCAAGGCAATCATTGACATGCCTCCTCCAAAGACGCAGAAAGAGATTAAAGGTTTCATGGGCAGACTACAATACATCAGTCGGTTTGTGCACCAACTCACTTCCATGTGCGAGCCAATCTTCAAGTTACTCAAGAAGAATGTGGCTCTAGAATGGACCGACGCGTGCCAAGAAGCCTTCGATCAAGTGAAGCATTACTTGACGTGCCCTTCTGTTCTAGTTCCGCCGCACAAGGAGAAACCTCTGTTGCTGAGGAAGCCCTAGGGGCTATGTTAGCACAAGAGCAACGAGAGTCCACAAAGGAGAACGCCATTTATTTTGTCAGCCGCCGATTCCAAGGAGGCGAAAAGAACTACTCTGTCTTAGAAAAGTCATGTGCAGCATTGGTTTGGGTCACTCAAAAGCTCAAACACTATATGGAAGCTTTCCTGATCAAGCTAGTAGCGAAGGTGGACCCGCTCCGCTACATCTTCGAGAAGCCTTTCATGTCAACAAGAATAGCCAAATGGTACTTCATGCTCGCCGGCTATGATATCACTTACGTCACACTAAAATCCGTCAGGGGGAAAGTGTTCAGTGACCAGCTTGCCGAATTCCCATGTGACGAAGTGAAGGGGGAAGATGTACAGTTCCCCGACGAGCATTTAATTTGTGCTGCAACCGAGGAAGACAAGTGGCAACTTTTTTTCGATGGCGCGGCCAATAAACACGGTTTGGTATAGGGGTATTGCTTGTAGATCCAAAAGACATCTACACTCCCATTGCCATACACCTGGAATTCGAAGCCACCAACAACATTGCCGAGTACGAAGCATGCATAGCAGGGCTCGAAGCAGCTCTCGAAAGAAACGTCACGGAACTAGAAGTGTTCGGCGACTCTTTGCTCCTTATCAATCAGCAATCGGGTAAATGGCGAACCCAAGACCCGACTCTCCAACAGTATGGTCAGCACCTTGAAGAACTGGTTGAACAATTCCAAGAGATCACTTTCAACTACCTGCCAAGGGATAAGAATCGCTTCGCCGACGCACTGGCCACTATAGCTTCATTAGTTGAAATGCCCAAAGGGAAAATGGTGAAGCCTTTCAAAATTGCTCGAAGGAACAGTCCGGCATATTGCATGTATATCGAGATCAACGAGGTTCAAACAAACTCTCCGTGGTATTCGGATATCATGAACTTCCTCAAAGACGGCAGTTATCCCGAGAACATCAATAAGAAGTCTCAAGCGGCTCTGCAAAGGTTAGCCTCTCGGTACGTACTGATTGGGGACCGAAGCTATAAAAGGCACCACGACGGGATCAATCTCTTATGCGCCAATGAGACCGAAGCTCAAGAGATAATGTGTGAAGTGCACGAAGGAGAATGTGGACCCCACATGAATGGGTTTATGCTAGTCAAGAAGATACTCGCATTGGTTACTATTGGAGCACTATGGAACGAGACTGTATCGAGAAAGTCAAAAGGTGTGCCAAGTGCCAATTCCACGCTAATCTGCAACATGCTCCACCCTCACAACTTTACAACATGGTCACACCTTGGCCTTTCTCTTGTTGGGGGATAGACATCATCGGTAAAGTTCATCCTGCCGGGAGCAATGGGCAGTCATTCGTCCTAGTGGCAGTCGACTACTTCACAAAGTGGGTCGAAGCACAAGCCTATCGAACCCTCAACGCCAAGAAAGTGGCCGAATTTGTAAAGATTAATATCATGTGCCGATACGGCGTGCCTCATGAAATCATTTCTGACAACGGCTCTCACTTTGAGAAGGAAATGGATGCACTTTTGGTAGAATACAAGATCACCAAGCACAATTCATCTCCTTACCGGCCCCAAGCAAATGGCGCAGTCGAAGCAGCAAATAAGACCATCGAGACCATCGTCAAGAAAATGGCCTCAACAGGAAGGGATTGGCCCGAAAAGCTACCATTAGCATTGTGGGGCTACCGCACATCAATACGATCCGCAATAGGAGAAACTCTTTATGCATTGGTCTATGGTTCTGAAGCCGTACTCCCTATCGAACTTGAAGTCCCATCTCTACGAGTCCTCCTCGAGAATCAAGTCAACGAGGTCGATGAATGCAAAGTCGATATGAACAACTAACCTTGCTCGACGAGAAAAGGTTAAGAGCACTCGAACGCACAAGGGCGTATCAGCAAAGGATGGCAAAAGCTTTCAACAAAAAGGTGAAGCCTCGAAACATCAATGTGGGAGATTTGGTCTTAAGACAACATCCTCCTAATGCCATGAATCCCCTGGGGAAATGGGGACCCCGATGGATCGGTCCGTACGTGGTCAAAAAGATACTAAGCGGTGGTGCAGTCCGACTCGTGGATTTAGATGGTGACCAGCTGCCAAAGGAGGTCAACCTCGACAAGCTCAAGAGGTTCTACGCTTAATAAACAAAGACCATTAAAAAAAAAAAAAAAAAAAAAATCGCTCGCTAGGTTGAAAACCCGCAAGGGCGGCCTAGGCAAAAATTAGAGCACGTGCAAAAAAGAAGCCCGCTAGATTGAAAACCCGAAAGGGCGGTCTAGGCAAAAAACAGGGTGCACAACAAAAAAAAAAAAAAAAAAAAAGGTCTTTGTTTGGTTGAACTACGAAGACCTGAGCCTCCCAACTGGAGGAACGTAGGCAACCTTCGGGTGCGGTCTAAAAACATATCAAAAATACCCAATTCACTTCAAATAACAAAACGCAATTTTTATTCATTCAATGAATTATTTAAACCATTACAACGGATTTATGGGCAACAAAAGACATTAAAATATTAAATCCTAAAACAAAGTGGTCTAATTGCAATCTCTTGGGGTACTAAGAAAAATCCAATTTTCTCTTAGCTTTCGAAGGACCACCCGATCGTCTCTCAATCCTTTTCTTCTTGGGTAACAAAGGAGCACTAATACGCACCGAAACCTTCTGTGATGCAACACGTCTCCTAGAATAAAAGTCATCCAAAGGAGTACCGAAAGGGTCAGCGAGAATGTTATTCGAATCAGCAGCAGCCTCCCTATATCTCAAAGTGCTGCTAGGCTCAAAACCCTGTCCCAACAACTCGGCACGAAGCACATCAACCCAAGTGATGCCAAGGTAAAGAGTGCCAAATAAATAGTCCAAGTAGCTCTCGGGAAGGAAGACACTCCCCGATGCAGAGGAGCGAAAGCCCAACGATTGCGGTCATCTCCCCAAGCCGACTGAAGCTCACTCGAGAAGTCAGGACCCATGTAAGCAACTGGACGAAGCATTCCATCCCGCGGAAAAGGAATTGTCTGTTGGCGACCGAACTGCTGCAGAACCCGCTCTGGCTGGTAAAATGAAGAATCTCTCAAACCGGGTACAACCACGTGCTGAAAACCAAGAGTCCATTCCACAAAAGGACGAAGACCCCAAGAAGGAGGACACCACTCAATATCGGCGGTCACCCGAGAGGCAAAGAATTTCTTCCAATCATCTTCAGATAAATCCCGGATCAAAAACTTCCTCCTATGAACAGCAAAAGGAGACAAATCACCATCCGGAGAATAAATTCTGAAGTGTTCTCGGAGCCATATGGTCAAAAGCAAAGGGCTTCCCCGACACATCTTGCCCGTCCTATGTAACTCATCAAGACCGTGCAACGTCTCCCCTACAATAAGAGGGATTACACTAAATCGCTGCTCCTTAGCTTGCAAAATAATCTCAGCCAACTGCGTGTCCGCAGTGCCGAAGGGTGTAACAAACAGTACTTCGCTGAGAGACAAACGGCCATGGCATTTCTTTTGAAAGATTGAATCACCGGGTCCTCCGAGTGTAAACTGAAGAACATCGGCAACTCAGTTATGTCAATCACGGTACCGTGCAACATCTTCCTCACGTCCTCAACAGGGAGATTCAATAACTCAACCCAAGAGTCGACGGCACCACGGTGATATTTAGGGACGGCAATCCGACCGGCCAAAGGCATGCCAAGGATGGCCCCGAAATCATCAACAGTCGGCACCATTTCATTAGCTGAAAGGTTGAAGGTATGGCTGTCGCAAACCCAGAAAGCCGCGGCAGCTCTCAACAAATCCCAATCCGGCTTCAACGTCCGCAAAGTGAAAAGAATTCGGAACCCGAAGTCTTTAATGAAGGCCTTCTTGGAATGGGTCTTAAAAGAATACACAAAAGTACCCAAGTCTTTTTCATACTCACTAACAACCTTGGCATCAAGGGCAAAAGAATTGGAAGCCATGGAAAATGTTGATCACAAGCAAAGTTAAGCAATAATATGATGTTCAAAAATGGCAGAAAGGAGCTGTGAGGATCAAGTGGTCGAACAGAAGATGATATTATAGCTGTTGGGGGCTCTTTTGGTCAGCAAATGTCAAGCTCGGAATTCCGCCTCCCAGACGGCGCGCCACCCGCCAGCGGTCTGAAGTGCGCGCGCGTCCCAAGCCTACATATAAAGGCGCGCGCCTCCCAGGTCTAAATCGCTCCAAGAAAAGGGCCTTGTCAGAGATCTCCAGCCTATATCCAGACACTGTCCCGATCCTCAGACACCCAGTTGGGCACACACCTTTTTCTGGTCCGCCCTTAAGGCATGTCAAAAATCGAAAGTAGGATAGAAACTCCCACTCAAAAGTAGGCTGTCCTCCTCAAAATTCCAAACTCCTTAAGTTCTGTCACGGGTGCCACACCCCCCTCAAGAGTCAATCTCAGCATTTCATCCCCAGCAGGAACATTTTTCTGGTCGCGGTCAACCGTGCCCACACCCCACAAAGTCAATAACGTAAGCAGATGCGGCTCCAAGTCGGCAACTCGGTCCATATCAAGACAAGCGCCCATGAGCCCCAAGTCGGAAACTCGGTCCATATCGAGACAAGCTCCCATGAGCTCCAAGTCGGCAACTCGGTCCATATCGAGACAAGCTCCCATGAGCTCCAGGTCGACAACTCGGTCCATATCGAGACAAGCTCCCATGAGCTCCAACTCAACAAACTCGGTCCATATCGAGACAAGCTCCCATGAGCTCCAAGTCAACAAACTCGGTCCATATCGAGACAAGCTCCCATGAGCTCCAACTCAACAAACTCGGTCCATATTGAGACAAGCTCCCATGAGCTCCAACTCAACAAACTCGGTCCATATCGAGACAAGCTCCCATGAGCTCCAACTCAACAAACTCGGTCCATATCGAGACAATCTCCCACGAGCTCCAACTCAACAAACTCGGTCCATATCGAGACAAGCTCCCATGAGACCCAAGTCGGCAACTCGGTCCATATCGAGACAAGCTCCCATGAGCTCCAATACAACACTCCAGCAAAAGCCGCTCACACAGGGAGCGCACCACTATCTCTCGCAATTTCAAATTCCTGCTTTCATCGAGTCTTTGCTTTTTTCTTAGTGATGTCCTCGGCGGGTGTTTTAACTTTCGTCGACGCATTCTGCTTTGCAGTCCACGTCGCCGAGGGGCTCTGTAGACACCCCGCCTTGGACCGCTCACCCCGATTGCATATTTGATTTTGTGTTTCTCCCCATTCTAAATGTTTCTCGTTAGTTTCTGTCACTTCCGTTAAGTTCCTGATTGACTTCGTTAAGTCCAGGGACTAAACTGAATGACAGGGCTGACTTTCTAGTCCGTTCTGTCAAAATTGCCTTATCTGAGTCGCGCGCCTCCGACAGGAGGATCCAGGCGCGCGCGCCTCCCGCCCCTAAAGCAGGAAGCGCGCGCCTCTGGGCGTCAGTTACAGATTTCTGGCCAGGATTCCCTCCCTTGCTCAATTTACAGGATTTTGCCCGGGAAGGATTTCTTGGTGACTGAGTTTTGGCACCAAAAACACCCCTCTTTCGCCTATAAAAACCTCTCTTTACCTCCATTTTCAAGGATCGAAAAAGGATCGAAAAAATCATCAAAAACTATACCAAAATCACTTTCTAAAAGCTCTCCAAGGATTTCATCAAGCAATACTTGAAGGTCTTCAAATTGTAGGTAAAAGTCCATCTTTTCCTCCTTTTCTACTTCATCTCCTCTCTCTATTTTTACTCTAATCAAATGTGCAATCATCCAAATCATTTTGGGACATGACTCTAATGATCACCTCATCTCCTTGAGGTTGGTTAAGGAGTTATCTCCTACATTCCAAATCCTATTTTAAACCCCCTTTTCATGACTTAAAGAAGAAGAAGAAGAACATTTTCATTCATGTAGATTTTGATCAAGCAAGACCAACTTTAGTTGGGCGAGATGGGTGTTTCGGTACTTCCCATCTCGTAATCTAACCCCCGAACCTCAAAACAAAGAATCTCTGTTTTTGTAATCAAACTTAGGCTACAATCTATAGGTTTTTCTTATGTTCCTCAAAACATAGGTGGCGACTCTAAAAAACAAGTTAGACATCCTAGGATCTCACCGCACGCTCGAGCCTAAGGCCGTGGTCACCCCCGGGGTATCTACACTTTGCTTGAGCAATATCACCATTATTATCGCAATAAATGTCTATTGGATTAGCAATGCTAGGAACCACCTCTAATTCAGTTATGAATTTCTTGATCAAAACAGCCTCCTTAGCAGCATCCGATGCAGCTAAATACTCAGCTTTCGTTGTAGAATCAGCTACAAAACCACTAAAAATCTGTTCAAGAAAGTTCTCAGAATCAGCCTCTCTCCTTCACCCACAAAATTCACAACTCCATAACACCATTCAAGTCAAGTTCTTTGGATCGTCAAGGCCTTTTGTCAAGGCCAGCCATAGGATTCTCAAAGAACGCTTAGGTAACTCCTTTGTTTTCTCCCTTCTCATCCCCTTCTTTGCTTTGAAGTAGTGTGATTCAATCAAAAGGATCAGCCTAGAGCCTCTCCAATTCATGGAGATGGTCTCGAAGCACATGATCCGACATTCCAAATAAATAAGAAATTATTTATTTGGTTTCTTTGGTACATGTTTTGCATAATTATATGATGATGATGATGATTTCGTAAGCAAGACCGATCCTAGATCGGGTGGATTGGGTGCTCCTTGACCTTCCCAATCCATAACTTAACCCCCGAACTCAAGAATCTCACAGTCTCTGTTCCGTTAGACATGGTGGCGACTCACAACAAATTGATCAATAATCAAGTCCTTACAACCTGAAGCACGAGAAGGACGCGCGCGCTCACAGTGGCGAATCTGCTGGGGATAATCATCATAAGAGGGTGTAGACACCCCGCCTTGGACCGCTCACCCCGATTTCATATTTGATCTTGTGTTTCTCCCTATTTTAAGTGTTTCTCATTAGTTTTTGTTACTTCCGTTAAATTCCTGACTGACTTTGTTAAGTCTAGGGACAAAACTGAATAACAGGGCTGACTTTCCAGTCCATTCTGTCAAAAAAGCCATCTTGAAGTCGCGCGCCTCCGCCCTTTGGGGTCAGAATGGCGCGTGTCCCGCAACCAAGGCAGGAGGCGCGCGCACCTGGGCGTCAGTTACAGATTCTCTCTAAGAATCCCTCCCTTGATCATTTTACATGATTTGCCCGAGAAACTAATCTTTGTGACTTCGTTTTGGCACCAAAAACATATTGTTTTCAACTATATAAACCCCTCTAATTCACCATTGAAGAGGAGGACTTTTTGTGACTAAGAAAACTATACACTAACCATTTTAAGGCATTTCTAGGGCAATTCTCCAAGAATTGTTGAAGTCATTTGAAGTTTAAGTAAAAACTCCATTTTCCTCCCTTCTCTCTACTTCATCTCGTTTCTTCTTCTCTTATTTCCATCAAACGTGCAATCACCCCAAATCATTTTGGGACATGACACCAAAGATCCCTTCATTCTATTGAAGTTGGTCAAGGAGTTATCTCCCTATATTCAAAACACCCTTTTTTAAACCCCCTTTTATCATTATCGAAGAATAGGAAGAACATTTTATTTATGTAGACTTTGAACAAGCAAGACCAACATTAGTTGGGCGAGATGGGTGTTTAATTACTTCCCATCTCGTAACCTAACCCCCGAACCTCATAACAAGAATCTCTATTTTCGTATCAAAACTTAGGCTAAATATTAGCTTTTTCTTATGTTTCTCTAAAATATAGGTGGCGACTCTAACAAATAAAATCAAACAGATATCCTAGGATAATCCACCGCTCTATCCAAGCGTTGGGATCCTCCCGGGGTATCTACAGAGGGTTAGACTTTTGTTGAAATCATCATCGTTGTTCTTAAAATTATGCACTTTTTTTACTGCTTTCTGATCCCAGACTGGGATGCCTCGTACGAGGGATCTATGTCTCGTACGAGACATCTCAGTTCTGTCTGACAGTCTGTTCTTTCTGGTTTGGAAATGAAAATTCTCGTCCGATTCAAACATGTCCACAGACTTACAGATCTGTCCTACCCCTTGTTTCTGAGTCTTAGGACCTTCCTAACGACAAAGAAACTCCCCGTATATCTTAAAGCTAACCTTTGTTTTGTAGGAGTATTTGTTAACTTGAAATATTTCTTGCTTTGCTTTTGTTATGCTTTATGTGTGAACAACGACGGCTTGCGTTCCTCCACAAGAGGGAAACGTAGGCAGCCACTTGGCTCGGCCATTGCATATTTTTTGTTTTGCTTTAAAAAAAACTCTCTATTTTGTCTTTGACACCTATAACTTGACTCTCACATACATGCACGCATGTAGAATAATTGCACTACATACCCTTTAACCCGAGTCCCAATCAGAGGACGGATGTCGGTCAGTACACCCACTCTACGAGGTCTCTCCAAAGATAGTGTACCCACTCCGTGACACGCTCCTAGACTGTGTTCATGGGGAGCCTTAGTCGTAAGCCCTGCATCAACCTCATGCATACATAATAGTTAATAGGACACTCCTTGAGACCGGTCGGTTCGATTCTTAGGGTTGTTTTAATCTTTGCCCCAAGATAACGCTTCTCCTACAATCTGTAATACTCCCTTCATGAATTCTTGACGAATGTCCCTTCGGTTTAATTTGTCGGACAAAGGATTAAGATGGTGAAATTGAGAATTTTTCTATGTTCATCGAGTCTAGTCTCTTTCACCACCAAGATCCTGCGTTTGACAATGTCCCTTAAAAAAATTCATAAGGTTTGATTACATTAAAGGCGTTGTCTAAACAAAGTGCAAAACAATTACGGAATCACTTAGGTTTGGCTAACTTGAATTGTGGATTCCGATGAGAATATGGGACATTTGGCCGAATTGTCCGTTTGGGAGAGTGCAATACAGGTGAAAAACAAGGGGCCCACATTCTAGGGTGACAGAATCCACTATTCCAGGACGAACTAGATGGTAACCCTCAAAATGGATTAAATTCCGTTCGACCAAATAGGATAAAAATCTGTAATCTGACTGTCAGGTTGAATGCCTCGTATGAGACATCCATGTCTCGTACGAGACATCCTTCCTTTTCTGTGTTTCTGCGGTTTGGTCAACCTAATCTCATAAAAACCGACATGTTGGGACCCCAGCCTGGATTTGACACGATCTCTGAACTCTAGGTCCGTCTGATCAGCAAGGTAGCTTCACTCTCCCAACCCAATGTCAAACGCCAGACTTACTCAAGAACTCAACGACCTCAAGGCTCGACTAGAAGGAGAAGTGGGTCAACTCTCTGAGGTATATGCTATGGTCTTGTACGCACGCTTCAAAAGGGAGATAGAAGGGGAATTCATAACTCACCTACGAACACAAAAGGAGTTTTTTACTAGAGAAATCAAATCCCTTCAGAGTCAGTTGCCAGCCCGAGAAGAAGAAATAGGCGCATTCTGAAAAGGCTTACTTACGCAAGAAGAATACTACGAGAAGAAGATTGATACGCTCCAAGCATGCCTACAAGCTCAAAGAGAATGTTACAAAATGGAAGTTGAATGGAAAGCTAAGGTAAGGCTAAGGACCTACCACAAGTATGAAGGCATCACTCAAAGCAAAATGTTTGACATACTCGTGAAAGCCGGCAAGGTCACACCAAGGAAGCCTCCTACTGCTCCAGGGGAACTCCCCGCCAATCATGCTCATCATCTCTACTGCAAGTTCCACCAGTTTAGTTGCCACGACACCAATTCTTGCAATCACCTCAAAGATGTGATCCAAGATCTCATAGACTCTAAGCAACTAGGGGTGCCTAATGTATTGACAAACCCTCTCCCAACTGCGGGAGGAGGGATTAATGTAATAGAAATAGCTAGTGAGAAAGAGGAGACTACTCGCCTAGTCCCAAATGTGAGCGAGAGCACTCCAAAGTTTAATAATGAAATTTCTTTCTGTTACATGTTGTCTTGGGATCAAGTACTAGATAGGAAGAATAACAAAGAAAAGGAAGAAGTTAACTTGCTCACCTGATCCGGTCGAGTCATAATAACCAAAGATCCAAGAGTAGAAGAGCCATCATCTTCAAAAGAGCATGAACCCGTTGAGCTTGATGATCCACTTCTTAAACAACTAAAGAAAACACAAGCCAACATTTCCATATGGGATCTCTTAGGTTCATCTCATAAACATCGAATGATAATATCGAAGGCCTTAGCCCAAGTCGAGGTGCCAAAAGAAATAACTCCCGAAGAGTTAACAGAAATGGTAGGCCAAATCCAATTTGGCAATGTGATCACATTTACCAACTTAGATCTACCACAATATGGTGGAGGGTATACCAAAGCTCTTTACATAACTACAAAAGTCAATGAGCATCGAATCCCCAGAATCCTGGTAGACAATGGATCCGCTATAAATGTCTTACCAAAGAAAGTCATGGTAACGCTTGGCCTTACCTCAGGAGATCTGAAACCGTCAAATCTTACTATACGAGGGTTCGATTGCACTACACGTTCACCTATAGGGACGATCACTCTAATGGTTGTGGTAGGAGAGATAACCACGAGGGCCGAATTCCAAGTCATTAACATCCCCTCTTCCTTCAATCTTCTTCTAGGGCGCCCGTGGCTACACCAAACTGGGGGAGTACCATCAACTCTCCATCAATGTATCAAGTTTAAGCACAACGACATGATAGTCACCGTACTTGGGTAACTAATCACCGCTAGCCCGATCTTAGAAATTCAGCATGAGGCCGCCGACCACCTCTTTAATGGATTCAAAATCCAAAACCAAAGTAACGTAGAAGTGATAGAAGTACGCAATGAGAATGACTATTCAAAGGCAATTCCATTCTCTGGAACACGCCCCGTGCTTAATATGATGCTAAAAGAAGGATACTTCCCCGGTCTCGGACTTGGCAAACACTTGCAAGGGATCAAACAACCACCACCCGTCGTTCTGTATCGACATGAATATGGTCTAGGGTATGAGTCACCACTAAAGAGGATCCCTAAGTAAGAAAGGGATTGGACTTCATACATAGTACCAATAGCACCGCCCTATCGAAAGACTCTAAACGGGTACTTTGTACGCGAGGGGGAAGACTTGCCGTACTTCATGTTCCCTGAACCATGGATAGACCATAGGGGAAGTAACAACCGGGCTTTGAGATCTTCAATGACTTTGATCCATACTCACTTGAAATTCTTGTGGCTACCTCGAGAATCGGGGGGTACCAAGGCCGAAGCATTCAGCGAATGGGATTTTGTGTTGGTGTTAGTACCCGATCTAAAAATGAGTTTATTAGGGCTTTCCAAATATACAAGGACTTTATAGGAATTAGAAACCTTGCAAAGACTTGTCCCGGATTCCCAAAAATAGCTCA
Organism: Campanula takesimana; assembly: GCA_026119855.1. Lineage (NCBI taxonomy): Eukaryota > Viridiplantae > Streptophyta > Magnoliopsida > Asterales > Campanulaceae > Campanula > Campanula takesimana. The sequence continues at coordinate 176,376 of JAOWBW010001808.1, read as the reverse complement.
ATGTTCTAGAAAACATTAAATATGGACATTTAGGGTTGCCTTGTATGAACAGTAAAACCCTAGCTTAAATTTCAAGTCAGCGCGCAACGATGGCCACGCAGCCACTTTCGCCGCCGCCCTCAATATTGGCCACGCGGCCACTTTCGCCGCCGCCCTCAATATTGGCCACGCGGCCACATCCGCCCCGGATGATCTGGACCGTCAGATCTCTCCATCAGTTTCCTATTTAAAGACCTCCCTTGCCTCATAATAAAGGGATCCGATTTTGAGAGTTCTAAAGTACGAATTTTGGAGTTCTTAAACACAATTTTCTCTCTAATTAGCATTCAAACACTCAAGAAGATCCAAGGTTTATTTCTTGCCAACATAGGTAAGTTTTCTAACTTTTTCTTCGTGTTCTTGCATTATTTTTAATGTAGATCTTTTATATTCATGTTCGTACATGTTTATTCATAGTTTCTTCTTATTCTTTGCATGTTTATTCATATGTTCATAATATGTTCTTCGCATGTTCTTCGTGTTCATAGATTAAAACCTTATTTATGCTATATTTAGGGTTGCGATCTTCATGTTTGCATGTTATTTCATAGCCGATGATGATCGAGGGTTCATCAACCCGAGGATGATCTAGGAACTACTTCTAAACCCTAATCTTTAGGTAATTCCCCCCTCATTATGCATGATCCCGATTCTTCTGCCTATTCTAAATTCTCTGCGAACTACGCTGACCTGAGCTTCTCACATTTAGAGGAACGTAGGCAATCTTCGGATCCGGTCTAAATCACTAACACACTACTAACACACTCATCATGATAGAAAGACCGATCAATTCGGGCAATAGGAGTGATAACGTTCAATATTCTTCTCTTGTTGTAATTTGACCCCCGAACACACTAAAAATGCTTTTTTTTTCAATGTTTTGGCTTTAATTAAAACGGCGTGGCGACTCTCATAATTTTAATGTCGTTAAGATATTCCCTTTGTAAATAAAATAATTACAAGATACTTCCCATGCGTCGCTTCATCGGAAAGGGGTATTCACAGTGGCGACTCTGCTGGGGACTGCTTTGAAACTTTTTCAAACTTATTGGGTCTAACTTTCGTCACATCATGATGCTTGCCATGTTTACACATGCACACACTTTCATTGTTTACACATGCACACACCTGCCATGTTTACACATGCACACACCTGCCATGTTTACACATGCACACACTTGCCATGTTTACACATGCACACACTTGCCATGTTTACACATGCACACACTTGCCATGTTTACACGTGCACCTCACACAGACTTGCCATGTTTACACATGCACCTCACACACTTTCCATGTTTACACATGCACCCTACACACACTTTCCATGTTTACACATGCACACACTTTCCATGTTTATACATGCACCTCACATACTTGCCATGTTTACACATGCACCCGTGCACCCCGCAATGTTAATACTTGTACTTTGTTGATACTTGTACTTTTTATATACCTTGTATCCTTGTACCTTTGTTATTTTCGCCTTAGTATTAAGGTCAAACAAAACTCTGCTATGCTCCCTTGTACATTATTTTCCTTCTCATGCATTGCATTGCATAGCATCATTCAAACATTCAAAACTTCTCTCTTTTATCCTTAAAAAGAATTAGTTTCTTGCCACACACTACCACTAGTCCGTGTCAGCACTGCACAGGTCCCTACTACCTGGAGTATTCGATGTGCAGGAATTTGTGCGCTACTGCCTCACATTTTTCGAGTCACTCGTCTACTCCACTCACCGTGTACGTTCCGCGAGTGGTGGGAACCTTTAACCTAACCCGTGTCAACCCACACGTAGAGATTAGGACACTCCTCGGACCACCCATTTAGGATGTAAAAAAAAATGCAAAAACTTTTCGCAAAATAAAATGTGCATTGCATCTAGGCGACCTCGAAGGTCCATCGCTCATCTGTTGGGCCATCATTGCGATCCATTTGGGTCTACCCTTCACCTTCGACCGCCTAGGTCAGCCTTTGACCGCCTAGGTCAACCTTCTCAACCTTTGACCCCCTAGGTCAACCGGTTGACCAACCTTTGACCCCCTAGGTCAACCTTATCAACCTTTGACCGCCTAGGTCAACCTTTGACCTCCTAGGTCAACCTTTGACCGCCTAGGTCAACCTTCTCAACCCTTGACCTCCTAGGTCAACCTTATCACCTTCGACCTCTTAGGTCACCCCTCGACCTCTTAGGTCAACCTCATCCACCTTTGACCTCTTAGGTCTACCCTTGACCGCCTAGGTCAACTTTATCCACCTTTGACCTCTTAGGTCTACCCTTGACCTCCTAGGTCAACCTTATCACCCTCGACCTCTTAGGTTAACACTTGACCGCCTAGGTCAACCTCATCCACCTTTGACCTCTTAGGTCTACCCTTGACCGCCTAGGTCAACTTTATCCGCCTCTTAGGACCTGACCTCCTAGGTCAACCCTTGACCTCCTAGGTCAACCTTATCACCCTCGACCTCTTAGGTCTCCCCTCGACCTCGTAGGTCAACCCTTGACCGCCTAGGTCAACTTTATCCGCCTCCGAGCTCTTAGGTCAACCCTTGACCTCCTAGGTCAACCTTATCACCTCCGACCTCTTAGGTCAACCCTTGACCACCTAGGTCAACCTTATTACCTCCGACCCCTTAGGTCAACCTTATCACCTTTGACCCCCTAGGTCAAACTTATCTACCTTCGACCTCTTAGGTCAACCCTTGACCTCTTAGGACAACCTTATCACATTTAACCCCCTAGGTAAACTTTATCATCTTTGACCTCTTAGGTCTACCATTGACCCCCTAGGTCAACCTCATCCGCGTTCGACCTCTTAGGTCAACCTTTGACCCCTAGGTCAACTTAATCATCTTTAACCTCTTAGGTCAACCTTTGACCCACTAGGTCAACCTCATCCTCTTAGGTCAACCTTTGACCCCCTAGGTCAACTTAATCATCTTTGACCTCTTAGGTCAACCTTTGACCCACTAGGTCAACCTCATCCTCCTAGGTCAACCTTATCACCTTTGACCTCTTAGGTCAACCTTTGACCCCCTCGGTCAATATTATCACCCGTTAACCTCTTAGGTCAACCTTTGACCTCCTAGGTCAACCCAATCACCTTCGACCTCTTAGGTCAAACTTGGAATCCTAGGTCAACCTTATCCGTTTTCGACCTCTTAGGTCAATCTTTGATTCCATAGGTGAACCCAATTACCTTTGGTCCTAACCCGCTTAGGTCAAACCGTCATCTTGACCCACCTAGGTCATTATTTGACCCACCGTCGTCCAGACCAACCTAGGTCAACCCGTTTAGGTCCACACACCATCCTTGACCCATTTAGGTCAACTTGTCCGTCTTAGGTTAAAACTACCCCTTCACCTTTGACCCGTCAAGGTCACCCCGTGACCCGCTTAGGTCGACTTACCTATCTGGATCCATCTAGGTCAATCTCCGACCTCCCTAGGTCAACCAACCCGAATAGGTCAACCAACTCACATTCGACCCGCTTAGGTCAAACCATGTTTATCCCACTTAGATCATCCCATAGGCAACCCGCTACAACCCGCTATCTTGATTCATTCACCATATAGGTCAATCCAACCCTTCTCATTTAGGTCGACCTATCCATTACCCATCTAGGTCAACCCACCATTATCGTCGCATTCTAGCTTGAACCACTTCTTGTCTGAAACCTTAGGTCAAACCTTAGGTCAAATTTAGGTCAAACCATAAGTCAAACCATACCCGACTCAATCAAAACCAACTCCTATAGGTCTTCCTCACCCATGCTTGACTAAGGACCGAGTCATCTCCTGCTTTTGACCTCAAGATCGCTCTTTATCTTAAAAAGACTCTATCAAATTGACCCCTATGGTCACCTCTCATGTCTTTTTAAAAGTCTAACTTGATTCGAACTACGGCAACCTGAGCCTCTTATTGTGTGGGACCTCTCCCTCATGATAAGGGGAACGTAGGCAACTTCGGCCCGGTCAAACTTTCAATTTTTTACCAAAATGCATTTCAAAAATGTGGAGACCGACTCTTTTCCAAAAAATGATGCCTTATCATTAAATGCGAATCTAATTCTTTCATGACATAGAGTTCTGCATCATGTCGGCTGCAAGGAACATCGAAGTTGCAACTGAAGCTGCTACCCAAGATCCCGAGACAATCCTCTACACCGGTACTGCTCTTAGTAAGCAAGCATCCCACTTCGAAGCCATCCTCGATGAACAAGAAAACCACTTTAAGGCTATTCTCAACGAGCAAGCAACACACTTTCAGAAGGAGATGCATAAGACCCTAAGAGATATCGAGAGGCGCCATTTGTCTGACATTCGTGGCGTTTATGATTACCTCAGTCGAGTTCTCCCTCTTGCCCAATGTCAACACCCGTACGCTCCTCAAATGTACGGGCCGCCACAGACTGTCCCCGTCGGGATGCCTCCTATGACTACTCATCAACAAGGGATGCCGATACCTAAATCACCCTCAAAGATAGTTCGTGAAAGGAAGGACGAGCGCGAATTCGACGACTTGGGAAAACTCTTCAAAAGTCTAGTTCAAGCAGGCAAGTTGTCTCCTTTGTTCAATTATGAACCAAGTAAGGTGAAGCAAGGCTTGGATCCCTCCAAACACTGCCAATACCACCAGTACATTGGGCATGACACCGAAGATTGCCTCCAATTGAGGAGAAAGATTCAAAGGCTCATTAACAGCGGAGTCATCACCCGCCAACGGAATACATGGGCATGGGCAAAACAGGAAATTGGAGCTACCTCCTTTAAATAAAAGAAAAGAAAAGGGTCATTCAGTCTTCGTAGGTTCTAGAGTGTCCTTAGTCAAAAGTCCACCTTGGACGATTTTTGTTTCTTTAAGTAAAAGTCCACCCCGGACTAGTCAGTTTAAATTTTTTAGTTCCAATAAAAGGGTCTTTATTTCTTTTGTTTTCTTTCTAGACTTGAGACATAAGCTTGCATATATCAATTTCATGAAAATTGTCTTATTCACCATTTTCGCTTGATTGCTATATCTTTATATGATGAATTAATCTTAATCTTACTCATTAATGACGACTCATTAAAAGGTAAATGGGCCCACAAACCATTCACATAACTAAGTAAATGATTAATCTCAAAATAACAAATGCTTTGATCAATTGGGATGAACGAATCACTTTCCCTTCTCTCTACATTCTACCCCCATACACTCTCTCTATACACTCACCCTTTGTACACACTTCATGTACACTCTCTATATACACCTTCTCCCATACACTATCCTCATACGCCTCTCATCCCACCATTAGACCCCTTTTTATAAGGTCGTGACAAAGAAATGGACTGCGGTTGCTCATCATCAAATAGACATCCATGCTGCCACAATTTAAAGGATTGGTTTGTTCCCATCATGAGTACTACATGCCGTTACACTGGGGCTGTCCGTATTCCATCGCAAATATAAGACAAGTGCACGAAGTCATTCATTGGTGCATGTGATAATCCAATGGAGCTCTACCGGTGAAAATCAAGGGGCTAGGATGCCCGCCGCCAGCAAAAGGCCGCTTGAACTATAAGGAAGCTACCTCGCAATCAAGAAAGGCGAAAGCAAACTAGGGGCTTGTCTCGCCCAATGTTTCATGTACAAATATAAAAAAAATATATACATATATATATATATGGCTCGCTAGGTTGAAACCCAAAAGGGCGACCTAGGCAAAAGTTAGAGCATTGCACAAAAAGAAGCCCGCTAGGTTGAAAACCCGAAAGGGCGGACTAGGCAAAAAAAGGGTGTGCACAAAGAGATAAAATAAAAAAGAAAAGAAAAATAGAAGGGGCTATCACCATGGAAAAGTAAAAGTCTCATTTTCTTTTCACCTCAAATGTTCTATTTTCCTTTCTTTCCTTACAAAGTAGATAAACGGCAGCAACCCATGACAACTACGATGGAGCAATCCACTGCAACAACTACAAAGGAGTAATCCACCGCAATGAGCTACAAAGAACAACTCACCTCAAACGAACCTCACACCCCTAAACTCAAAACCCAACTTCATCGTCAACCGGGCAACCACTCAAAGCCAAACATAACCTACCTGGGGCCAACTTTCTTTCTTTTCTTTCATCCCACACATACCCACTGAAACCCGACACCATCGTCAAGCGGGTCATCCCCGAACTACGCGGACCTGAGCTCCTCACCTTGAGGAGAACGTAGGCGACCTCCCGGTCCGGTCCAAAATATACACAACCCACCTCGTAGCCAATTTTCCTTCTCTTCTCTCTTCCCCCATATTTCTACTCCTGACTTCTTCACTCACAATTGATCAAAACATTTATTAATTTGAGGCTAATTGTTTACCAACTAACCATAACTCATTAACTAATCAACGAGGTCCATTCTCGAGCAATCAAATGAGAATCTTGAATAAAACAATTTTCAAATGTCTCGACAAGTCTTCCGTCCTACAATCTAGGAAAGAGCTAAACACTTACTTTCTGTCAAAGCAGGGGCTTCCTCCCTTTTGTACATATGTACCCTCAGTTGCTCAAAGAGTCAAAATGTGAGTACTATCTCTCTCTCTCTCTCTTACTCTCCCCAAAATGCCCCCGCATGTTTTCAAACAATTCTTTTTTCCTTTTTTGAGTCGACTGAATGATTTCAAAAAAAAAAAAAAAAAAAAAAAAAAAAAAAGAAAGAGATGCCCGCTAGATTGTAAACCCGCAAGGGCGGTCTAGGCAGAAAAAAGGGTGCGTCTTAAAAGAGGTAGGATACCCCGCTCTACGCAACTGGGGCTTCCCTAACAATAAAGGACCGACCATAAGGTTTCTCAAAGAATGCCGGGGCTTTATCAAGCACATACTTAGAAGAAGAGGACTCCTCATCATCAAGCTCGACATAGGATTTCTCAAAGGAGGGAGGATACCCCGCTCTACACAACTGGGGCTTCCCTAACAATAAAGGACCGACCATAAGGTTTCTCAAAGAATGCCGGGGCTTCATCAAGCACATACTTAGAAGAAGGGCATCCCTCATCATCAAGCTTGACGTAGAGTTTCTCAAAGGAGGGAGGGTACCCACTCACCAAATTAGATAATCCCCAACGGAATGGGTCGACTATGTGGTTTCCCAGAGAATACCGAGGCGTCAACAAGGATACACTTAGAAGAAGGGCACCCCTCATCGTTAAACTCGGCACGCGACGACCTATTTGGATTGATTAGAATCATAATTAATTATAAGGCATCTGTATAAGATCATAACACTTTCATAAAGTTTTCTCCTCCCCGACACCTTGTTTATAAACCTGCACGCTCGGTCTCCACAAAATTGTAAAAACATCCTCGATCCATCTGAGACCCATCTCTGTGATTCTTGAGTTGACTCGGTCCTTCACCCTATTTCCTACACAATAGGATACCCTTAGGTCCCAACCTACCTGGTTCAAAACCTTAGGTCCCAAGCCTACCCGGTCAGTCTTGCCTAAGTTACACCATAAACTCTCTAGGTCCCGAGCCTACCCGATCAGTCTTACCTAGGTCCCAAACCTACCCGGTGAGTCTTACCTACGTTACATCATAACCTCTTAGCTCGACCTTCCGCAAGTTCGTAGCGTGACCCTTCGTCCTCAAACCGGTTCTACCCAAAACTTCAGACCTTAAACCAGTTAACCAAAGCCAAATCCTGAGGGTGACCCATTAGGTCCCGAACCTACCAGCCCCGAGCCTACCCGATCTCCTAGATCTCAAACCTACCAACACATACTCGTCCTTACCCTATCTAAGCCATAGCTCTCTTATCCTCCTCGGTCCAACTTCTAAGGTCCACCCATAGTCTAACCTGTGGAGCGAGCCCTGAGGGCCCAAGACCATTCGAGTCTACCAAACACCTACCTTTTAGGTCTCTAGAATATCTGATCCATACCTTAGGCCTCAACCCCTAAACCTTTAGGTCACAAGACTTTCTACCCTTTAGGACTCTCACCTTACATCTCCACCCTTTGGACTCTGTAATTCCCAAGCGTACTTGGTCCGACTAAAAGCGACAACATCTACGTCTCCCGACTCCCGTCATGTCCAAGCTATGACCCTACCACTCTTAAACCTACCAAGTACCAACCTAGTGTCACCCATTAGCCTCAAAAGACTTCCTAGTCTGACCTTCAACCCCTTAAGGACTCTAACCTACTTAATCCAAGCCGAGTCCTAACCTCGCCACCTACAAGGTCCACCCTTGAACTCCATGGATCTCAAACATCACTCCCCCAACGAGTCCAAATCTCAATACCCATCAGGTTAAAACCCATGTCCTTAACACCTTTGGTCCCATACCAAACCCACCTTCGCAATCGCCGAACGAGCTTGGTCACGCGCAATGACCTCTGAGACAAACTTTGGACCTAAGCATACCCAATCCAACTTAGGTACCTATTGTACTCAAGCAAAGTCTTGGACACTCAATCCCTTTACCTAAAGCGCCAACATGGTCATATATCCAAAACCATTTCCCGCACCTATGGTTCGCACCTAGCCTAAATTTTCAAACACTCTAGGATCTAAGCCCGACATGCGTATTAGGTACTAGGATCATCCAATCCCAATCTGTTACTCCTTGGCCGACCTCAAACCTACTTGGTCCTAACCCATAACGCGGTTTCTCTAGGACAAAAGACTTACCCGCTTGAAAGCCTTATGTCCCAACGCTACCCTGCCCCGAGCCTACCCGATCTCCTAGATCTCACGCCTACCATTCCATTAGGCCCCGGTCTCCTTAACACGTGTCTGGGTCTTACCCTAGCTAAACCCTAGCACTCTAGCCTAAGTCTAACCTATCGAGCCTATCCAGCCATGAGGTATCAAGCTCACCTGCCCCAAACCGCAACACTCTTAGACCTCAAACTCGCCCGGTCTAAACCAAGACAAACCTTCAAATGATTTTGGTCTCCAAACCCTAGCCTTAAGCCTAAGTAGTCACATTCTCTCAGCCCCATCCTCAAGCCTAGGTTGCTTCATCCTCTACAAACCCTAGCCTTAAGCCTAGGTAGTTACCTTCTATTCGAAGCCTAGCCTTAAACCTAGGTAATCGCATTCCCTCTAAACCCTAGCCTCAAGCCTAGGTAATCGCCTTCTCTCTAAACCCTATCCTCAAGCCTAGGTAGTCACATTCTCTCCAAACCCTAGCCTCAAGCCTAGGTAGTCACCTTCTATTCATAACCCTAACCCCAAGCCTAGGTAATTACATCCTTCCAAACCTTAGCCTAAAGCCTAGGAAGTTACATCCTTCTGAAACCCCAGCCTTGATCCTAGGTAGTTACACCTTTCCTAAACCCTAGCCTTGATCCTAGGTAGTCACATATCCTATCTAAACCCTATCCTTAAGCCTAGGAAACCACAACATCCCCTTTAACCCTAGCCCAAATTCTAGGGAATTTCCAAAGCCCCGTATGCAACATCATTTCCAAATTCCCGAAACCCTAGTCTCGAAACCTAGGAAATTTACTGTAACACCCCGAATTTTCTTATAATATCTGAGCATTTAATGGCATTAAATATCCATAAATAACAATAATAAATACTTCAAATTAGGGTTCATAACGGCCCCTTATTTAACCATAAATTCAAACAATAGCGGAAGCGTAACTTAAACTTGTCTTGGTAGGTAACAACCCTAACCATTAATGTACTTCAACTTACATCAAGATAAATAAACGTACTTAAACTATTAAATTAAGAATCTTCAGTCCACAGTCTTCCTACGGCTGCTTTCCTTGTCTTGACCTTCTACTTAAATCCTGAAAACAAATTTATAGAGAAGGGATGAGCGAACGAATGCTCAGTAAGTTCATACGTGGCCTCTCCGGTTACTAAGGAGAGACGACCAGAACGAATGCTATGAATAACTTTACAAAGATAGTTTCAGTTACTTTTGGATTCAAGGCTGCAGAACAATACAGTCTTATTACTTTAAGATTTTACTTTCAAAGGATTATGGCACTACAATCCAAAGGGATTTATTCAAGTTTCCGTCAATTCCTTGGTAACGTACATTATAACCTCAATGCCAAAGGTACAATTGGTACACCTAGCTTCTTCAGCCAATAGTGTGGGTCGTAACATATATGGTATCCACACACATATGCTCGGGGTCTAGAATCATCCTTGTAATCAGACAATTCCTGAGAGAAGGCATGTGATCACTCATGCAATCCCTAGTTTAAGGACGAGTCTTTTCTAACTAGACTGTCCGTCAATGTCTTTTCTAACTGGACATTGGATGCCTTAACGAGTAAGCGTTTAACTTACAAGTTAAAATTAAATGCCTTAACGAGTAAGCGATTAACTTACAAGTTAAAATTAAATGCCTTAACGAGTAAGCGATTAACTTACAAGTTAAAATTAGAACATACCATGGTACAAGTATGTGATACAAGTTTCAAACTTCGATACTCAGTAGATCGATGGGGACATCACTAAGTATAGATTCTTTCAAAGAACGTTCAATAACGCAGAGTTCATTCAAATACTATCATGCCATACTGATAGCTAACTTTAGAAAGAAATACTGAATTCCAATAAACAGGAGTTCAAATACTGTAAGGAACGTAATCCCTTACCTGAATTGCTTTTCCTCGCAATCTCCTCTCTGTGCAAATCTACAAGGCACGGAGTAATTTACTTTAGTACTCTCTACATTGTTAACTATTTTTACTTAGTTAACTGAGAGATGCGTTTTAACTTCTTTACTTCGTTACTTCTTTCTTTACGTTTAAGTTTCTGACTTTGATTTACTAGTCAGTCCTTTAACTTTGATATAATTGCAATTAAGTCCTTTAACTTTGGGTTAATTACAATTTGGTCCCTCAACTTTGGGTTAATTGCAAATTGGTCCTTCAACTTTGGGTTAATTGCAATTTTGTCCTTCAACTTTAGTTCAATTACAATTTAGTCCTTCAACCTTGGATTAATTGTAAGTTAGTCTTTCAACTTTAATTCAATTGCAATTTAGTCCTTCTACTTTGGAGTAATTGCAGATTAGTCCTTCAACTTTCTTTTAATTACTGAAAGGTCCTTGGACTTTGGTTCTGTAAATAAGGTCCCCTAAGTTTCTCTTTTTAATCACTTAGGCCCCTCTAACTTCAAAAGTTTCCTTTTTATTCCTTCTAACTTTAATTCTTTTCAGTTTAGCCCTTTTCCGTTAGGAACCTAACTGAAACTTCTAATCTTTTCCTTTCTCGTTAACTTTTTAACCTTCAAGGTCTTCCAAGTGTTTATTCTATTTCCTCAAGTTACTTTTCTAACTTGTTAACAATCCTTTTAACGATTTTTGTTTTCTTTCCATTAGAAACTTAACGGAAACACTAACTTTCCGTCCCAATTCTTAACATCTTTAATCAAGAATTTACACCCATAATTCCTCATCATGGCCGAAACATGAAAGATCTAAAATCCATTGATTTGATCAATTTTCTAGTTCTTTAAATTTTTTCTAAATTCCCAAACATCAATATTATTTACAATACACCTAACGAGGATCGTTTAAGTCAACAAAAATCAATTTTCAATGATCTAGGCCATTCGGCCGAATGTGTTCTTGTGGAAATCCATAATTTTTTTCTTCTTTTGATAAACCCAATTCAACCTCAATGATTTATATGTTCAATTCCCAAGCACTACATAATATAAATCAATTTAAATCATGATCATAAATCAATCTTAAAAATAAAGTTAGGCATGAAGATCACTCTTTCACCATAGCAACTTGATTAATCAATTTTCCCTTTAGGATTTTACCAATAATTACTATCATGCAAAACCCTAATTTTTGTATTCTTAAACCATGTATAACTTAGGTTTTATTTATCCGAATTCAATGAAACAAATTTTGGAGAGTAGGATTTAGCATTACCTTGAGAATGATCGGATTGTATCTCCAAAACAATGGCCGGAAAATCCCTTCTCCCTCCCCCTTGTGCTCGGCCGGCGGCTACACTAGAACTAGGGTTTGTTTTTCTTTTTTTTTCTTTTTTTTTTTTTTGAGTTTATGATAATAATGAATTCCTAAGTTGACTAACTCATTAATTTATACCTTGGGTTGATTCCTAATTGGGTTGGGTTTACTAATACAAATTTTGGGCCAATCCAAATTCCTTAGGCCCACTTCTTTAAGTTACTTTATAATTCTAATTATCATTTAATTAGTTTAACAAAACCGAAAATAATATAAATAATAAATTAAAATTCCGGTTATTACATTCTTACCCCCTTAAAAGAAGTTTGTCCTCAAACTTTGACAATTCTTAATCCGAGAAGATGTCCGGGTACAATTCGCGCATTTCACTTTCTTGTTCCCATGTCGCTTCTCTTTCTGAGTGATTGCTCCATTGCACTTTTACATAGGGAACCGTACGCTTTCTTATGACCTCGTCTTTTCTGTCGACGATCTTGATTGGTCGTTCATCGTACGTCAAATCTGCCCGAACTCTTAACTGCTTGTATTCTATCACATGACTCGGATCATGAATATACTTCCTTAGCATGGAGACATGGAACACATTATGTACTCCAGCTAATACCGGCGGTAACGCCAATCGATAAGCCACTTCCCCGATCTTATCAAGAATTTCGAATGGTCCCACATATCGTGGACTTAACTTTCCCTTAATCCCAAAACGCATAACTCCCTTCGTGGGTGATATCTTTAGGAATACTCGATCCCCTGGTTGAAATTCCAGTTCTCGCCTTCTATTGTCTGCGTACGATTTCTGCCTACTCTGTGCAGTCTGTAACCACTTCCGGATCTGTTGTACCTTATCTGCCGTGACTTGTACAAGTTCCGGTCCACTTAACCTCCTCTCGCCGACTTCGCCCCAACGTGCCGGTGATCTACACTTCCTCCCATACAATGCTTCATATGGTGCCATCCCAATACTGGCATGAAAGCTATTGTTGTATGCGAATTCTACCAGTATGACTCCTTTAGATCCCCATACATTTTGGTACTCCCCGGATGTACAGAGAACTTCGAACAATGAGCTTCTCTCAGTATCTCTCTCTTAATTTCATCATTATTTGGCACCCATACTCTCTTTTGGTATCTCAGAATTCCATCTTCACCCATGTGAAGATCCTTTGCTTGCCCATTTCCGATTAGAGCTTCTCTCTCCTCGTCTAACTCTTGTGCCTCTTTAATTTTGCCCAACAATGCAGGTTGTAACGTCAGTCGAGCCAAGTATCCGTTTACTTTTACTATCAAGTTCATCTCCTTGACATCTTTCCATATGCTTACCCCCTTAGAGATCAACGTCGCCATCATTCCGTGATTCTTCCTACTTAATGCATCTGCCACCTTGTTGGCTTCCCAGGATGATATAATATTTCACAGTCGTAATCCTTGAGAAGTTCTAGCCACCTCCGTTGTCTCATACTCAATTCCTTCTGCGTGAAGATATACTTAAGGCTCTTGTGATCCGTAAAAATCTGGTATTTCACGCCATACAGATAATGTCTCCAAATTTTCAATGCAAACACTACTGCTGCTAACTCCAAATCATGGGTCGGGTAATTCTTCTCATGTACTTTCAACTGCCTAGATGCATAAGCTATAACCTTATCATTCTGCATCAACACTCAGCCTAGCCCTTTAAGCGAGGCATCGCTATATATTACAAATCCATCCGATCCAGACGGTAAAGCAAGAACTGGTGCGGACACCAATCGTCGCTTCAATTTCTCAAAACTCCTTTCACATTCTTCTGACCAACAAACTTTGCTCTCTTAAAATCTGCAGTACTAACCTTAATGCTCTTCATGTTCTTCCTTGGTCCTCGAATACACCAAGATATCATCAATGAATACAATCACACACTTATCCAGAACTTCTGAAATATCCTATTCTTAAGTTCCATAAACGCTGCCGGTGCGTTAGTCAACCCACACGGCGTCACTACAACCTCATAATGACTATACCTTGTTCTAAGGGCTGTCTTAGCTATATCATCCTTCTTCTTCACAATTAATACCGGTGCATCCCATGGTGATACACTCGTTCTAATCAATCTCTTATCCAACAACTCTTACAGTTGCTCCTTTTATTCTTCAATTCTGACGGAGCCATTCTATACGGCGCCTTCGATATTGGTGAAGTCTCAGGTACCAAATCGATAGAAAATTTTACTTCTCCTTATGGAGGTATTCCCGGTAAATCCTCAGGAAACACGTCCTTGAAATATCTAATCACAGAAAGTGATTCTACGGTTACTTCCTTCTTGCTCGTATCACCAATGTACGCCAAGAATCCTTCTCATCCTTTCTTTAAAAGCTTACGAGCCTTCATTACCGATATAAGGTTCGATCGGGTTCTAGGTTTCGTTCCTTGAGAACATCACTCTTCTCTAGATTGTAATCTAAAGTGGACTTCTTTCTTTAAAACAATCCACATGGGCATGGTATGCAGTCAACTATAGTCCATTCCCAAGATTACATCAAATTCTTCGATGTCCTAAACTAATGAGATCAACCTCAAGTTCTTCCTCGTCCATTTGCAAAGGACACTTCCTAGATATAGACGTAATAGGGATCGATTCTCTAGTTTGAATACCCATAACTAAAGAATTCTCTAACGCCTCATGAATTAAATACATATTCTTAGCCAAGCAATCATTTGGCACTTCTTATCAGAACCTTGCCCTTTGACGTCGTTCTTATTACCATCATTTCTATTGCCGTAGCCTTTATTCTGGTACTTACTTGTACTACCTTCCTTTTCGCGATCGTCAGTAGCCTTCCTTTAGATTCAGTCGACACTTTCTTAGTTGAGTCTTCTTCTCTTTTCGCTTACTGCGATAACTATCAGATTCTTTCTCCACTATCCTTGTCCTATCCAACACTTAATCCTAGGTTGGTAGTATTAATGGAGTGATTCTATATCGGATTCGGTTGCTCAAACCATCTTCAAATCCTCGAGCCTTTTGCGCTTCATCATCGAAGAGTGTTAGGGTAAATTCTAGCAATTCGGTGAATCTAGTACTATAGTCGTTCACCGTCATACTTCCTTGAGTTAGCATCATAAACTTAGCCTCTCTGGCGTTTCGAACACTTGCCGGATAATATGGTACTATCATTAGTTATCATGAATACGAGACTTTTTCACGCATTCTCATACTATAGCTCGTCTCTACAGACTAACATTCAATTTATAGGTCATTCACTAAACCACTGGTCGTTTCAACAGACCATCACTATCTTCATTAGTTAACTTTACTGGACGTATGGGTCGCTTCATTAGACCATTTCTATTTTCATAGGTCATTTCAATTAACCATAATCACTTTCATTGGTCGTTTCAATAAACCATTCTTACTTGTTCCAGGTTAACTCGCACATTTAACCCTATTACTCACGTCAACCCAAGCATTGTACTATGCCTAATACTTTCACATAAATATACCGTCCCCAAAAGACGTAACTTTTACAAAAGATCGGTCTACTAGATTTCTGGTCGTTCCAATAGACCAATTCTCCTTAGGGAAGTCATTTCACTAGACTTTACTTATTAATCATAGGTCGATTCACTAGACCTACTCTCATTCACACTTGGCCGTTTCACTAAGCCCATTACTCTGATACTTAACCGTTTCAATAGGTTATTTTATTCTTGTTTTGATCGCTTCAATGGGTCAAAATTAACTTTACTTGGCCGTTTTAATAAGCCAAATACTTTCTCTTGACCGTTTCAATAGGTCACTTTATTCTTGTTTCGATCATTTCACTAGACCAAAATTAATTTCACTTGGCCGTTACCATTGCCGTTTCCGTTGTTTCCACTTCTGGTATTCGAGGCCATCTGCAAGTTTTCCTTTTACTTTAAAACAAGTTCGTGCTCTAGAATTGTTCATCACTACACAATATGTGCGGTGTTCATGGTATACTTAACATTACTATCCTCTTACTAACGGTTACTTGTTAGTTTGGATCGTGTTCGTAGGTCTTTTGTACTAGACCATGATTCAGATTTGGTTAGTTTACTTTAACCTTTCTTCTCCGGTTCAGGAGTTTTCATACTTCATAATTTACAACCGTTTTACTTGGTTGTTTATTATTTCCTTATTTCACTAGTTTTTATTACTTAACTAGCTTTAACTTATTCCAATGGTCGTCTTACTTCGTACCATGGTTACGGAGATTATTTCAATCACTCCGATGCTTTCCCTTGTCTTTTCTCGACAAGTTAACTTTTGTCTACATAACAATAGTAATTTCAAAATTTTGGGTTTAAATTAAATAATTAACTTTATTCAACTGAGGTGTGAGATTTAAATATCTCAAAATACACCCAAAATTCAATTTAACATAAGGAAAAATTCTAACTGCATTTCCCACTAATAACAAAATAAAAGAATCTACTCTTATAACTATCTGTCACTAATTGCATCACTTCCCACAGTGTGCATGTTCTGCTGTAAGTTGGTCATATTTTTCTTGCAATTCTAACTTCTCAGCCCAAATCTGATAGCCTGAAGCCCTAAGCTCTTCCTCATAAGCTTCTTGCTCATCTATCTTCTTTTTCAGTTCATTATTTTGTTCTATCTCATCCACCAGTTGTACACTGATTCGATTCCATTCACGGTTAGCTCTAACCACATGGCTTTCTAGGCTTTTGACCTTCTTCAGCTGTACTGCTAACTTTCCTTCCACATACATTATGTCCTCATCGCGTTCTTTGATGACATTCTGTAGACTGCCGACTCCTCGAGTCTCCTTCCTAAGCTCTCTTTTAGCTGAGCGAAGTTCCTTAGTTAGCTGCTTAATAATCTCCTCTTTAGCTTCTATTTCCTCTCTTAGAGTAGCACTGTACCTTACCGACTTCATGGGTCTCCTTGGCATGATCCTACCCACACCAATAGTAACCTTAATTAGTACATAACCCCAAGATTCCATTATAACATATTAATAGAATGTAGATAGACATACAATGAAGAGATTCGTATTTCCCCAAGTATATTCATACTTTAAGTACACTCTTAGTATTATTCCTAGAGTTAGACTTTATCACTTGAACTTCCTCAAGTAAGATCTTATTTAAGTCAAGTACTAAGTTCTCCCATTAGTCCTAACTTTCAGTTTTCTCCCATAAGACCTAAAGCCATTGCTCTGATACCAACTGTAACACCCCGAATTTTCTTATAATATCTGAGCATTTAATGGCATTAAATATCCATAAATAACAATAATAAATACTTCAAATTAGGGTTCATAACGGCCCCTTATTTAACCATAAATTCAAACAATAGCGGAAGCGTAACTTAAACTTGTCTTGGTAGGTAACAACCCTAACCATTAATGTACTTCAACTTACATCAAGATAAATAAACGTACTTAAACTATTAAATTAAGAATCTTCAGTCCACAGTCTTCCTACGGCTGCTTTCCTTGTCTTGACCTTCTACTTAAATCCTGAAAACAAATTTATAGAGAAGGGATGAGCGAACGAATGCTCAGTAAGTTCATACGTGGCCTCTCCGGTTACTAAGGAGAGACGACCAGAACGAATGCTATGAATAACTTTACAAAGATAGTTTCAGTTACTTTTGGATTCAAGGCTGCAGAACAATACAGTCTTATTACTTTAAGATTTTACTTTCAAAGGATTATGGCACTACAATCCAAAGGGATTTATTCAAGTTTCCGTCAATTCTTGGTAACGTACATTATAACCTCAATGCCAAAGGTACAATTGGTACACCTAGCTTCTTCAGCCAATAGTGTGGGTCGTAACATATATGGTATCCACACACATATGCTCGGGGTCTAGAATCATCCTTGTAATCAGACAATTCCTGAGAGAAGGCATGTGATCACTCATGCAATCCCTAGTTTAAGGACGAGTCTTTTCTAACTGGACTGTCCGTCAATGTCTTTTCTAACTGGACATTGGATGCCTTAACGAGTAAGCGTTTAACTTACAAGTTAAAATTAAATGCCTTAACGAGTAAGCGATTAACTTACAAGTTAAAATTAAATGCCTTAACGAGTAAGCGATTAACTTACAAGTTAAAATTAGAACATACCATGGTACAAGTATGTGATACAAGTTTCAAACTTCGATACTCAGTAGATCGATGGGGACATCACTAAGTATAGATTCTTTCAAAGAACGTTCAATAACGCAGAGTTCATTCAAATACTATCATGCCATACTGATAGCTAACTTTAGAAAGAAATATTGAATTCCAATAAACAGGAGTTCAAATACTGTAAGGAACGTAATCCCTTACCTGAATTGATTTTCCTCGCAATCTCCTCTCTGTGCAAATCTACAAGGCACGGAGTAATTTACTTTAGTACTCTCTACATTGTTAACTATTTTTACTTAGTTAACTGAGAGATGCGTTTTAACTTCTTTACTTCGTTACTTCTTTCTTTACGTTTAAGTTTCTGACTTTGATTTACTAGTCAGTCCTTTAACTTTGATATAATTGCAATTAAGTCCTTTAACTTTGGGTTAATTACAATTTGGTCCCTCAACTTTGGGTTAATTGCAAATTGGTCCTTCAACTTTGGGTTAATTGCAATTTAGTCCTTCAACTTTAGTTCAATTACAATTTAGTCCTTCAACCTTGGATTAATTGTAAGTTAGTCCTTCAACTTTAATTCAATTGCAATTTAGTCCTTCTACTTTGGAGTAATTGCAGATTAGTCCTTCAACTTTCTTTTAATTACTGAAAGGTCCTTGGACTTTGGTTCTGTTAATAAGGTCCCCTAAGTTTCTCTTTTAATCACTTAGGCCCCTCTAACTTCAAAAGTTTCCTTTTTATTCCTTCTAACTTTAATTCTTTTCAGTTTAGCCCTTTTCCGTTAGGAACCTAACTGAAACTTCTAATCTTTTCCTTTCTCGTTAACTTTTAACCTTCAAGGTCTTCCAAGTGTTTATTCTATTTCCTCAAGTTACTTTTCTAACTTGTTAACAATCCTTTTAACGATTTTTGTTTTCTTTCCATTAGAAACTTAACGGAAACACTAACTTTCCGTCCCAATTCTTAACATCTTTAATCAAGAATTTACACCCATAATTCCTCATCATGGCCGAAACATGCAAGATCTAAAATCCATTGATTTGATCAATTTTCTAGTTCTTTAAATTTTTTCTAAATTCCCAAACATCAATATTATTTACAATACACTTAACGAGGATCGTTTAAGTCAACAAAAATCAATTTTCAATGATCTAGGCCATTCGGCCGAATGTGTTCTTGTGGAAATCCATAATTTTTTTCTTCTTTTGATAAACCCAATTCAACCTCAATGATTTATATGTTCAATTCCCAAGCACTACATAATATAAATCAATTTAAATCATGATCATAAATCAATCTTAAAATTAAAGTTAGGCATGAAGATCACTCTTTCACCATAGCAACTTGATTAATCAATTTTCCCTTTAGGATTTTACCAATAATTACTATCATGCAAAACCCTAATTTTTGTATTCTTAAACCATGTATAACTTAGGTTTTATTTATCCGAATTCAATGAAACAAATTTTGGAGAGTAGGATTTAGCATTACCTTGAGAATGATCGGATTGTATCTCCAAAACAATGGCCGGAAAATCCCTTCTCCCTCCCCCTTGTGCTCGGCCGGCGGCTACACTAGAACTAGGGTTTGTTTTTCTTTTTTTTTTTTTTTTTTTTTTTGAGTTTATGATAATAATGAATTCCTAAGTTGACTAACTCATTAATTTATACCTTGGGTTGATTCCTAATTGGGTTGGGTTTACTAATACAAATTTTGGGCCAATCCAAATTCCTTGGGCCCACTTCTTTAAGTTACTTTATAATTCTAATTATCATTTAATTAGTTTAACAAAACCGAAAATAATATAAATAATAAATTAAAATTCCGGTTATTACATTTACAATCTCAATTCTCCGTTTTATTGAACCCTAGTCCAAAACCTAGGATATAATGCCCTAGCCTCAAGCTTAGGTAGTCGCACTCTTTCCAAACCCTAGCCTCGAGCCTAGGTAGTCGCATTCGCTCTAAACCCTAGCCTCGAGCGTAGGTAGTCGCATTCGATCTAAACCCTAGCCTCAAGCCTAGGTAGTCGCACTCTTTCTAAAGCCCTAGTCTCAAGGCTAGGTAGAAATTATTCTCTTTAAACTCTATCATCAAGCCTAGGATTCAACATTCCCTTCAAACCCCAGTCCTATACCTAGGAAACTCCTTCACCTTAGTCTCAAAACGTAGGAACTTTACAGTCCTTAGCCTTAAAACCTAGCCTAAAGCCTAGGTTATCATGAACCTTTCCAAGCCATAGTCACCAATCCCGGAAAATGGTGAACCCTAACATCAAGCTTAGTGGACCTTCCACAAAAGCAATCCCTCTTCCCAATGGTCTATAGTCCCAAACCTAGGAGAGTCATGGTCCTTAAACACCAGTTTCCAAACCCTTGTTCGAAACCCTAACATCTAGGAAGTTCCCAAACCTCAACCTCTCCAAACGCTAGCCCCAAACCTAGGAATCTGCATTCTCTCCAAACCCTAGTCTCAAGCCTAGGAAGCACCATCCCCTTTTACCCTAGCCCAAGTTCTAGGGAATTTCTAAAGCCCTGTGTGCAACATCCTTTCCAAATTCTCGAAACCCTAGTCTCGAAACCTAGGAAATTTATAATCTCAATACCCCGCTAGTCTTATGCCTAGGATACAATAGCCTTTCCATATTCTCTCCGAACCCTAGCCTCGAGCCTAGGCAGTCGCATTCTCTCCAAACCCTAGCCCGTAAGCCTAGGAAACCCACATTGTATCCAAGACACAATCTCAAGTCTAAACAACCAGAACATCTTTTGTATCCTTATCTAAGAGGCTACCCATCCCCTTTCCTTAGAAGCCTTAGGTCCTACCCTAAGCAACCAAGCAAAATGTCCCTTACCTAATACCTTCATCTTAATGGTTCGTAGCCTCATATTATGTATTCCTCCTAATTTAGGGTAAGCGGATCCCAAACATTACGCTTTCCGTGGTCGTCCTTTGCTCACCAAAGAGTCCTTTACCTTGGCGACTCCCCGAGAGTCCATCACCTTTGCGACTCCCCAAGAGTCCATCACTTCTGCGATTCCCCGAGAGTCTATCACCTTTGTGACTCCCCGAGAGTTCATCCCGTTTGCGACTTCATAACAATCCATCATCTTTGCCTCCACATGCAAAATTTCAGTTTTACCCCTAGTACATTCCCCTTTGATTCATTTTAGGGGCCCTTAGCGCTGTTTTGACTGATATTCGATACCTTTGGGAACGGAAAGCCCCTTAAAATTTCCATTCTTCACCAAATGTTTGCTTAGGATTCGTATGGTTGTAAAGACTTCGGCGCCTCTATGACATATTCATCCTAGATCGATCGCAATGGGCAGAAGCCTCGGCGTTTCTGTTTGCGAGAGATCCAACATCTATTATTTTAGCACTTCCTAATATTTGCTTAGGATTCGTATGGTTGTAGAGACTTCGGCGCCTCTATGACATACGCATCCTAGATCGATCGCGATGGGCAGAAGCCTCGGCGTTTCTGTTTGCGAGAGATCCAGCATCTATTATTTTAGCGCTTCCTAATATTTGCTTAGGATTCGTATGGTTGTAGAGACTTCGGGCCTCTATGACATACGCATCCTAGATCGATCGCGATGGGTAGAAGCCTCGGCGTTTCTGTTTGCGAGAGATCCAGCATCTATTATTTTAGCACTTCCTAATATTTGCTTAGGATTCGTATGGTTGTAGAGACTTCGGCGCCTCTATGACATACGCATCCTAGATCGATCGCAATGGGCAGAAGCTCGGCGTTTCTGTTTGCGAGAGATCCAGCATCTATTATTTTAGCACTTCCTAATATTTGCTTAGGATTCGTATGGTTGTAGAGACTTCGGAGCCTCTATGACATACGCATCCTAGATCGATCGCGATGGGCAGAAGCCTCGGCGTTTCTGTTTGCGAGAGATCCAGCATCTATTATTTTAGCACTTCCTAATATTTGCTTAGGATTCGTATGGTTGTAGAGACTTCGGCGCCTCTATGACATACGCATCCTAGATCGATCGCAATGGGCAGAAGCCTCGGCGTTTCTGTTTGCGAGAGATCCAGCATCTATTATTTTAGCACTTCCTAATATTTACTTAGGATTCATATGGTTGTAGAGACTTCGGTGCCTCTATGACATACGCATCCTAGATCGATCGCGATGGGCAGAAGCCTCGGCGTTTCTGTTTGCGAGAGATCCAGCATCTATTATTTTAGCACTTCCTAATATTTGCTTAGGATTCGTATGGTTGTAGAGACTTCGGCGCCTCTATGACATACGCATCCTAGATCGATCGCGATGGGCAGAAGCCTCGGCGTTTCTGTTTGCGAGAGATCCAACATCTATTATTTTAGCGCTTCCTAATATTTGCTTAGGATTCGTATGGTTGTAGAGACTTCGGCGCCTCTATGACATACGCATCCTAGATCGATCGCGATGGGCAGAAGCCTCGGCGTTTCTGTTTGCGAGAGATCCAGCATCTATTATTTTAGCACTTCCTAATATTTGCTTAGGATTCGTATGGTTGTAGAGACTTCGGCGCCTCTATGACATACGCATCCTAGATCGATCGCGATGGGCAGAAGCTTCGGCGTTTCTGTTTGCGAGCGATCCAGCATCTATTTTAGGATTCATATGATTGTAGAGACTTCGGCGCCTCTATGACATATGCATCCTAGATCAATCGTGGTTGACAAAAGCCTCGGCGTTTCTGTTCGCGAGAGATCCATCATCTATTACTTTAGCGCGATC
Organism: Campanula takesimana; assembly: GCA_026119855.1. Lineage (NCBI taxonomy): Eukaryota > Viridiplantae > Streptophyta > Magnoliopsida > Asterales > Campanulaceae > Campanula > Campanula takesimana. The sequence goes on along the minus strand of JAOWBW010001808.1, from coordinate 153,536 downwards.
GGCAGGAACCCCGGCGATTCTGATTGCGTTTACCATTCCATCTTGGGATTATTTAGACAACGTAGTCTTTAATTTTCCCAAATAACTTCATTGCTTACGAATGTTCGTTCTTCATACAAGATGGTATCCGTAGGTTTATTATCCACAGTAGAAGTTCAATGTCTCGTCTTTCCCAATGTCTCTGAACTACGACCGGCTTGATTCCTCGGAGGATACGTAGGAAACCTGAAAAGGTCCAGCCACCCGACCGACGCGGTCATCTATCATCCCCAGTAGGTGCATTTTCCCCAGCAGAAGGCGTTGCTCCCCATCAGAGGACAGTCATTCCCAATTTCCCATCAAATTTGAACTACGTTTGGCTTGATTCCCCCGCGGATACGTAGGTCGCCTGTCAAGGTTCAGCCGTTCCTTTACCTTTCATCTGTTTTTGAAACTCATGTTTTAGAACGGTTCCTATTTTTATCGTCGACCCTCCATTGCCTTGCAAGAAGCGTCGCCGAGGGGCTACTGTTAGTACCCGATCTAAAAATGAGTTTATTAGGGCTTTCCCAAATATACAAGGACTTTATAGGAATTAGAAACCTTGCAAAGACTTGTCCCGGATTCCCAAAAATAGCTCAATGTTCTAGAAAACATTAAATATGGACATTTAGGGTTGCCTTGTATGAACAGTAAAACCCTAGCTTAAATTTCAAGTCAGCGCGCAACGATGGCCACGCGGCCACTTTCGCCGCCGCCCTCAATATTGGCCACGCGGCCACTTTCGCCGCCGCCCTCAATATTGGCCACGCGGCCACATCTGCCCCGGATGATCTGGACCATCAGATCTCTCCATCAGTTTCCTATTTAAAGACCTCCCTTGCCTCATAATAAAGGGATCCGATTTTGAGAGTTCTAAAGTACGAATTTTGGAGTTCTTAAACACAATTTTCTCTCTAATTAGCATTCAAACACTCAAGAAGATCCAAGGTTTATTTCTTGCCAACATAGGTAAGTTTTCTAACTTTTTCTTCGTGTTCTTGCATTATTTTTAATGTAGATCTTTTATATTCATGTTCGTACATGTTTATTCATAGTTTCTTCATATTCTTTGCATGTTTATTCATATGTTCATAATATGTTCTTCGCATGTTCTTCGTGTTCATAGATTAAAACCTTATTTATGCTATATTTAGGGTTGCGATCTTCATGTTTGCATGTTATTTCATAGCCGATGATGATCGAGGGTTCATCAACCCGAGGATGATTTAGGAACTACTTCTAAACCCTAATCTTTAGGTAATTCCCCCCTCATTATGCATGATCCCGATTCTTCTGCCTATTCTAAATTCTCTGCGAACTACGCTGACCTGAGCTTCTCACATTGAGAGGAACGTAGGCAATCTTTGGATCCGGTCTAAATCACTAACACACTACTAACACACTCATCATGATAGAAAGACCGATCAATTCGGGCAATAGGAGTGATAACGTTCAATATTCTTCTCTTGTTGTAATTTGACCCCCGAACCCACTAAAAATGCTTTTTTCAATGTTTTGGCTTTAATTAAAACGGCGTGGCGACTCTCATAATTTTAATGTCGTTAAGAATATTCCCTTTGTAAATAAAAATAATTACAAGATACTTCCCATGCGTCGCTTCATCGGAAAGGGGTATTCACAGTTGGGAGAAAACCTACTGCGCCAATTTCTCAACCTCTGCAAGCTAGAGGACACTCAGATCAATGCAATTGATAAGGGGGACGCTCCGAAGCAAGACTACACCAAGATCATCAAGAAATGTGACGAGCCCATCCAGAACTGGTATACAACTGGGGGACCCATAGCAAGTGAAGATTTCCTGATCAAAGAATTAGGATGCACTCCCCATCCCCATAGGGAAAGAAAATTTGTAACTCTTACCTTAGAATCGGATACCGCTACCGATGAGCTCACCCAAGAGGACTTGGATGCCATCGTGGAACGTGTATTCCCCTACTTTCTTAATGAAAACATAGATCTTTTCGAGTATGCTGAGATTATAAGCGTCATGAATGATGAATTAACTAATAACTCTAACGAATTAGATAATAATGAGTCATATGACGAGATAGATCAAGAAAACGAACAAATCTTAAAAGAAATTAATAAGCAAGTATGTTATCGTGGCGGAAATGGTCCTATTGATGCCGAAGAAATGCAAACAGTTAATTTGGGGATGGACGATGATCCGAAGGAGACCAAGATCGGAAGTTTCTTCAAGGGGAAAGACCGACAAGCCTTCATAGCGCTTCTCCGAGAATTCGTAGACGTGTTCGCATTGTCCTACAAAGATATGCCGGGGCTATCCAATTCGATTTTCGAGCACAAAATACCGCTGCTTCCCAATTCAAAGCCAGTCAAGCAGAAACTCCTTAGAATTAAGCCAGAGTGGTCGGTACAAGTCACGAAAGAGATAGAGAAACTCCTGAGTGTTGGGTTCATCAAAGTGATAGAGTATCCATCCTGGTTGGATAATACTGTATAGGTTTCCAAAGAAAATGGAAAAGTTTGCGTCTGTGTAGACTTCCGTGATCTCAACAGAGCATCTCTGAAAGATGACTTTCCTCTTCCAAACATAGACATGCTGGTCGACAATACAACAAAGTACGAATTCCGTTCATTCGTAGATGGATTCGCCGGGTATAACCAAATCCTCATGGCCGAGGAAGATCAGCACAAAAGAGCGTTTACCATACCTTGGGGGACGTTCTGTTACACAGTCATGCCATTCGGACTCAAAAATTCCGAAGCCACCTACCAGAGAGCTGTAACTACGCTATTCCATGATATGATACATAAAGAGATAGAAGTATACATTGATGACATGATCATACACTATAAGGGCTCCGATGGGCAGCACTTTGTTGACCTTAGAAAGTTATTCGAAAGGTTGAGACACTACAAGATGAGGCTTAATCCGGCCAAGTGCACATTTGGGGTAGTAAAGGGGAAAGTCCTTGGATACATGTTCACTGAGCGTGGTATAGAAGCAGACCCCGCTAAGATTAAAGCCATTGTTGACATGCCTCCACCTAAGACGCAGAAAGAAGTAAAGGGATTCATGGGTCGCTTTCAATACATTAGTCGCTTCATCAATCAACTCACGATGATGTGCGAACCCATCTTCAAACTCCTAAAAAAGAATGCATCCCTAGAATGGACCGAAGAGTGTCAAGGAGCCTTTGAAAAGGTCAAAGAATACTTGGTTAATCCTCCCGTATTGGTCCCACCGCATAAAGAGAAACCGTTGATCCTGTACCTTACATTCAATGACACCGCATTAGGGGCTATGCTAGCACAAGAGCAACCCGACTCAAGGAAAGAGAATGCCATCTACTTTGTCAGTCGTCACTTTCAAGGGGCTGAATTGAACTACTCTGCATTAGAAAAGTCATGTGCTGCACTGGTATAGGTAGCTGAGAGACTAAAACCATACATGGAAGGATTTCCCATACAACTGATTGCCCGAATGGACCTGATGAAGTACATCTTTGAGAAATCACATGTCTCCGCTAGAATAGCTAAGTGGTACTTTATGATCGCGGGGTTTGATATCACTTACATCACACCGAAATCCGTGAGAGGAAGAGTCTTTGCTGATCATTTAGATGAATTTCCATGTGATGAAGCGAAGGGGGAAGACCCGCGATTCCCTGATGAAGACATCATGGCAATAGCAGAAAATAAGTGATAGTTATTTTTCGATGGCGCAGCCAATAAACAGGGATATGGTATTGGCATGTTACTAGTAGATCCCTCAGATTTCTACACTCCACTCGTAATTCGCCTTGACTTTGAGGCCACTAACAACATCGCCGAGTATGAAGCTTGCATAGCGGGGCTTGAAGCAGCCTTAGAAAGAAACGTGACCGAACTAGAGGTGTATGGAGATTCACAGCTCATAATCTATCAGTCACTCAAAAAGTGGAAGATACAAGATCCTATACTTCAGAAATACAACGACCATCTCCAAGACTTGGTCAAACAGTTCAAATAAGTCACCTTCTGCTATCTTCCTAGAGATAAGAACCGCCTAGCAGACTCACTAGCCATGCTAGCATCACTTGTGGAGATTCCCGAATGGACTGAAGTCAGAACATTCAAAGTCGCGAGACGAACGACTCCCACTTACCACTCGATCATAGACCTGCATGACTGTAAGGAGGAGTGTGACTCTGTTTCCGTCAATAACTTGGACAATAAACCATGGTATTATGACGTATGGCATTTCCTCTTAGATAGAACATTCCCACTGAACGCATCATCTAAAGAAAAGATAGCTCTCAAACGATTCGCTGCCCAATTTGTGATTATAGGTGATCGCCTCTACAAGAAACATCACAAGCAGTGTCTACTCTGTGCTGATGAGCACGAAGCCGTAGAAGTCATAGACCAAGTCCATTAAGGAGTCTGTGGAACACACATGAATGGCAACATGCTAGCAAAGAAAATTATCAGACTATGATAATATTGGGCCACAATGGAAGCCGACTGCGCCAACATAGTTAAGAAATGCCACACGTGTCAGATACATGCTAACTTACAACACGAACCACCGTCCGTGTTATACCCCATGGCATCTCCCTAGCCATTTTCTACATGGGGAATAGACGTCATTGGTAAAGTCTCACCGATAGGTCATAATGGACACTCAATCGTATTGGTCGCTGTGGATTACTTCACCAAGTGGATCGAAGCTCAATCCTACAAAGTCTTAAATGCCAAGAAGGTGGCTGAGTTCATTAAGACCAACATCATATGCCGATATGGGGTACCTCATGAGATGATATCCAATAATAGCACACACTTTGAGAAAGAATGTGACCAATTACTCGCAGAGTATAAGATAGAGAGACATCAGTCGTCACCGTACCGACCACAGACCAATGGAGCAGTCGAAGATGCTAACAAAACCATAAAAACCATCATCAGAAAAATGGCTAGGACCGGCAGAGACTGGCCCGAGAAGCTACCTTTCACACTCTGGGGCTACCGTACCTCAATCCGTACAGCCACTGGTGAAACTCCATACGCCCTAGCCTATGGGATGGAAGCAGTGTTACCAATCGAATTAGAGATACCGTCGCTAAGGGTTCTCCTAGAAAACCAAGTAAATGAAGTCACATGGTTGAATAGCCATTATGAACAGCTAGCCCTGCTAGACAAAAGACAACTTCGAGCCACCGAGCATATCCAAGCATATTAACGGAGAATGGCCCGAGCATTAAACAAGAAAGTCAAATCCAGAAATGTCAAAGAAGGGGACCTTGTCCTACGCGAACATCATCCTGGACCGTTCAATCCCATGGGCAAAATGGGGACCAAGGTGGATAGGTCCTTACATAGTCAAGAAGATATTCTCTGGAGGAGCGGTACAACTCACAGACCTAGATGGAGATCCACTGCCGAAGCCCGTCAATTTGGACAAGCTAAAGAAGTATTACTCATAGCTCCGTGCCCTATTTCAAAAAACAGAGAGAGATCTCTAGGTTGAAAACCCCCAATGGTGGCCTAGGAAAAAGTTAGAGCAGAGAGCACGAGAAAAGAAGCCCGCTAGATTGAAAACCTGAAAAGGTTGTCTAGGCAAAAATCAGGGTGTGCATAAAAAAAATAATAGGGGACAGTCTCGTACGAGACATGTCATACAGACGCATTTTTCTCTTTCTTAAACAAGAACTACGATGACCTGAGCTCCTAATTTAATTGATGTAAAAGGAGAACGTAGGTTGAAAACCCCCAATGGCGGCCTAGGAAAAAGTTAGAGCAGAGAGCACGAGAAAAGAAGCCCGCTAGATTGAAAACCTGAAAAGGTTGTCTAGGCAAAAATCAGGGTGTGCATAAAAAAAATAATAGGGGACAGTCCAGTGGATCTCTTCTCATAGAAGTCACTATCCAGAAAATCTTGGGTAGCATCCACGCTGACATTGGAAGGATCCTCCTTAGCTTCCTTCTTCCTCAAATTTAATCTAGGCTCGAATTGGTCCCCCAACAGATGACGACGAATCTCGTCGATACCCTCGATACTGGGACAGAGTTCTTTGAGGAACCAATCCAAGTATTTATCGATAAGTAAATTCTCCCTCCATCATGATGGAGATTGGTCCAATGGTCCATAGTGGTGCCTTGCCCCCAAGCACGAGCCAGGCTCACAGCGAACTCTGAGTCCATAAAAGAAGTGTCCTGAGCATGTCCCCCTAGCACAAAAGTGTCCTGCTGCTGACCGAATTGTCACATCACCCTTCGAGCAAAGTAAAAAGAAGAATCTCTCAAACCCGGAAGGACGACCCTGTCGTATCCAAGGGTATTAGCCACAAACCTCTTCATCTTCCAAAAAGGGTGGACACCAAACAATATCATCGGTCTTCGCTCTTGCGAAAAGGTGGGCCCACTCCTCAATGCTAAGATCCTTCACTAACAATCCCCGCCTATGGAAAGTGTAAGGAGAATACTCAGTCGGAGAGCCCAACAATTTAAAATGCTCTCTAAGCCAAATATTCAACAACAGTGGACTCCCCTAAGTCATAGAGCCGGTTCGAAGCAACTCATTAAGACCATGAAGAGTCTCCCCCAAGATAAGAGGAACGATGTTGAAGGCCCGTCCTCTAACTTGCAAAAGGATATCCACGAGCTCCATGTCCGCCATGCCATACTTGCTCATGAAAAGTACGTTTCGGAATAAGCACAATGCCAAGAGACAACATTGGGAATCCACACCATGAGTACGTGTCTCGCGACCCCTAAATCTCCTAGGCAAAGTGTGGAGATCAACATGACGATTGTGGATATAACCTTTCGCCTCGAGAAGGCCTATACTTAATAAGTCCCTAAGAGACTCCGCCGGTGCCTTGTCATACTTAGGAACCGCAATCACAGCCGTTAATGGCATATCCAAGATACTCTCCATCTCCTATACAGTAGGGACCATCTCATTAAGTGAAAAGTTGAAGAGATGGGTCGAAGGATCCCAAAAAAGTACAAGTCCCTTCAAATGGTCCCAATCCAGCTTTAGATTCTTAAAAGTAAAGAGAATTTTGAACCCGAACATCTCTACAAATCTCCCCTGACGAGACTTATCAAACGAATGAAAGAACGCTGCTAAGTCTTCCTTGTAGCGTTCCACCAACTCCGAGTCTAAAGAGAATTCATCAACGACCATGGAAAAGGGACGAACTTTCTTGGGGCCATTGGGAGCAAGAGGTTGAGAATTTTACTCCGAAAGAAAAGTTCCCATAACTATATTTAAGGCTGCATGGCATTCAAGAACGGACTAGAGGTCTTTATATACAAGTTTTGATACCAAATCCTGGAGGAAAAAGGAGAAACAGCCACAAATTCACAAGATGGCTCGTACGAGACATCGATGACTCGTATGAGGCATCTCCTCAGTTCAGACAACAACGATTATGCTCAAAATTCCGGCTATCCAACGAGTCAAAACATGTCTCAATCACCTCAGAAGCCTACCCAAACAGTTCATCATCACATACAAATGACCCAACATGAATCCATCTCATAAAAGAACCCTCGGTTGACCAACCGGACGTGAATCAATCCATTATACAGTTAGAAATAAAACTAAAATTGAAAAAATATATGTGCTAGGGTTAGGATTTAATTGTTGCACAGGTATAAAACCAAAAGAAAAGAAAAATTGTCTTCGCCTACGCCGAGGCAATAAATACATCAACAGAATAAAGAAGGGAATGGGGGATCCTATCTACTCAGGCATTAAGAGAAAGGGACGTCACCACCGCGTCATCACTCATCAGTCCGAGGTCTCTTCCCGCAAGCAACCGACTCCGCTGTCTGGTGAGCCAACCATCCTAAAAGGCCCACTGTGTCGCTCTTCACCCTCTTGGCATAGGCCATGAACTGGGCAAGCCGTCCATTAACCTCTCTGTACTCAGCAATGGGCACCTATTGAGAAAGAAATAATATTATATCAAAATCCTTAATCAAATGATAAGCAGAGATATGAAGTGATAGAGTGACGAAAAATGATAAAGGAAAGTCATGATTTATACCATGGTCGGATCAGCGGGAGGTATCAGTCCCTATGGAATATCGTACTCGGCGGGAATATCCTCGATGCTATCCACCCCCTTAGCCATACTGTAGGTGAACGAAGCTGGTCTGAGCTGTAGACGGAAAGGGACATGGATAACCCCCCTGGGCATGAGCCTGGTCACCCTCCAAAATCAACCGAGGCATAAGACGGGTCAGAAAATCCTTATAATCTGCCTCAAGATGCATAAGGTCAAAGGCAACCTGACCAATAATAAGGTCCTCTCTCTCCTCATCCCCGATGGCTAAGGAATTAAGCATCAGAACCAAAGGATCCAATGAGATCCAGCCTGCCACCATCATGCTGGCGAGAGACCCTCTCTCCCAAGTAAAAGCATCCCCCACCGAGGCCGATCATCAGAAATCTCAGAGCTGCATACCCGTAAGCCTGCTCAATCCCTAAACTCCTCCAAGGGAAGAGAGCAGTAGCAACCTCTGGGACGACTACCCACTCATCGAGATACCACCACATCTGCTCCACCGGCAAGTCTGCCCCCTCATCATTCTCATCATGGGTATCCCTGTTACCCCTACACCACCACAATGTGTTGGGAAACCTGATGTTGTCATCCCGGAGGTCAAAGCTGTAAAGAGCGAACATGGCGTAAACCCAAGCCTGCAAATGAGAGAAACATAGAAAATGTCAACATATAATAGCTAAAATGAACATTCTATCAAGATAAAGTAAACTGGGGCTGAAATGAAAAGAGGAATACAGCAGAAAGATGAGTATTATACCTCCCAAGCATGGTTGTAGCCACCTAAGCCAGCGTTCGCCCGATCCCGAGAACTCTCATTCATGGCCACATAACAGTGGGCCAAGCCAGCTAAACCCCAAATGGCATCTATGACATGATGCATGTCCCTCAAACAACTCAGCAGAGTGAATAAGGCAGTCGACGTGTGATTCGCGTGATTAGCAAATAGTATCTCGAAAAATTCCCACCACAGAAAACCGCGGATAGCTACGATGCGGGTGTTGACAAATCGCATTGGGCCTGTATTGGCGGTGACATAGGCATCCACCCTATCCCTCAAGGCCTTGAGAGGGATGCCCTTGCCCGAGGTGCGTACAATAAATCCCAGAAGGTGCCTCATATCATCACTGCTAGGAGAAAAGTCCGTATCAACCTCAATCGGATCACCGGCAATAGAGAGCCCGGTAATGGCGTGAAAGTCAGTGGGAGTCATGGTAACCTCAGCCCACCTCATATGCATCGTGTGGGTACTATCCCACCAACGCTCCCTAATAACCTGAAGAACGTGGGTGTTTCTCCTCTCACCCGCCAAGCCATCAAAGAAGGGCTTAAGCCCCATATTCTCAATATCTTCCTTCAACTCATCATTGAGAGTTGCCTACCTCTTAGCAACCGCTCGGACACTACCCTTACAATTGTTGATAACTCTGAATGGCTGCAAACAACAAAGACAAAAGAAGCGTATGTCAGAAAAACGGTAAAATCCTCATTTAAGCATTTTACCCAAAGTAATTTTGAAATCACATTCAGCCTGATATGGCTCTGATCTGCGTAAAAAAACAGGGAAATCTCATACAAGACATCCTTTCCTCGTACGAGGTATCCCCAGAGAACCCTCAGAAAACCCTATTTTCTTGGGAAATTCCAGAAAAGCCCTGCTTTTAACAGAAATGTCATAAAAGCCCTGCTTTTGACTAAGAGGTCAAATCTGAACCCGGTTCAAGATGGAACATTGAATCGTCAGCAAAGGAATATTTTTAGAATTGGAACAAATGAAATTGTTTCTCAGTACAAATCTATTCTCACTGCATATCCAAGATCATGGGTGAGCAACAAAATCTGCATTAACAAACTCTAAATCCGATGACTGTCATCAAGACGTACGTTAATGACACAGGATTTACAAAGCCGGGAATCCCACAACCGTTATCAAGACGTAAGTTAATAATACAGGATCCCCACCATTTTAAAGTCCCATAATAGGTTCTTTCATTTAAGAGGATAAATGGGTATGCTAGAACTAACTTAAAGCTTCATGTCTATTTATTTCTTATTTCAAATAATTTTTGTTAAGTATTTTGGCTATACTTAGAATATACAAAAATAGCTTGCGGTTCAATCAATATTGAAACCGCCTCAATAAAGGAACAGTAGCAGAAATCAAGTCAAACCACTGAGTGAAGAAGGATGACATCGGTTTGTTCCAAACCGAATCAAGTAAACTGGTATGTCGGTTTGCTCAAGTGAAACCGTTGATAGAGAAGCTAGACATCGGTTTTATCCTAACCAAATGTTGGAATCAGGTATGTCGGTTTGCTCACCAAACCGCTCAGGTACGCAAAATTGTAGTTTCGTCCTTACTTTATGTCTAGTCAGTTAAACTTTATTAAAGGACCCTTATGCAATTATCCCTGCTTCGCATTTAATGCAAAGGACTTATGACTTGTTAACGATTGACGTTCTGTCATAACTTCTAGCCGTCATGGCCGCTCCACTACCCGAGGTAGTTACTTGAGTATAAAAGACAAATTCTTATTCATTTTACCTTTTTACCATCTTTCTCAATTTGGCAAACACATTTTCTCTCTATACTGTTCACCGTACTATTCTCTGTTTTTTTCTCTCTAAAACTTTCGATTACATAATTAAATTCAAAATGGCTCCTAAGAAATCCACCCTATCTGTTGATGCTACTCCATCTACTTCCAAATCTTCTAAGCCCGACATGGTATGATTTATTGAACTCTTAACTCAGCATTTTAAATTTTCATATCCGCCATTGTTGCCTTGACATTTTCTTGCTTTTACTTCAAGACTGACAAGGGCCTCTTCTGCAATATAGGTTCAATTAGTACTTACCGCATCTATCGGGATTCAGCAAACCGGTTATTCCATGAATTGATCACTCCAGCAGCTCCGACAGCATCAATGGCCGGTGACTCCAACTGCAACAACACCATGTCCCTTGAGCAACTCTCAGCTATGGTCCAAATGCTTCAAGAATAGATATCAACTCTCAACAAAGAGTCCCAAAGCAAAGAAGACCTTTGGCAATCCCATCTTGACAACCAAAGGGAGGCTCACGAGGCCGAGATGGACCAAATGAAAGCTAAGCTCACCAAGATTTCGAGTGGGAAAGGCAAGGAAGACAATGAAGAGTCCGAGTGGACCAAGGGTTTATTTGAGAGCCCTTATGTTAGTTCCCGTACCAAGAAAATGGGGGAGACAAGCACCGACAACAAAGATAACAAGATGGTTGATTCAATCATGGCTTTCATAGATCAACATTTCAACGGTCTCAACATGGGGAAAGGCTTCGACACATGCCTTTATCAGTCATCCATTCTCATGAGCACCATGGCCGCTCTCCCCGACAAGTTCAAGATGCCGACATTAGCAAGTTCAAGGGAAACTCTTACCCCATGGCACACATCAAAACTTACATATGGGCTATGGTTTCAAAGAAGGTCTCTCCTGAAGTCATGGCACAATTCTTCCCTCTTACTCTCGAGGGGGCGGCAAAGGATTGGTATGCAACTCTCCCGCTCACAGTCCATCTTGATTGGGATGCCGCTATGCTTGCCTTCAAGAGTCAATACCAAGGCAACACCACTCACCGCCCGACTAAGAAAGAGCTCGAGAACACAACTCAAAGGTACAATGAGTCCTTTATTGATTTTACAAGAAGGTGGAATGACAAGCTTGCTGAAATTGTCGAGAGGACCAACACCAAGGAGAAAATGGACATCTTTCTTAAGTGTCTAAAGATTGATCTCCGCACCCACCTTAGTGGGGCTTGCTATGCAGATTTCTCTCAAATGTATGAGGCGGGGGTCCGAATGGATGATTTGCTCAAGGAGATCAAGAAAAGTGCTCCTAGCTTCCGATACAAGGCCGCCTCTAACACAACAAAAGAGGCTTCAGTCAATGCCGTCACTACTAACAAGGGGAATTACAAAAGGGTTCCCCCACCTCAAGGCAAGAGGCCTCAAAATGATCGTGTCTACACTCCTCTCCAAGGCATGACTCAAACCGAGGCCTTCGAAGTTCTCAAAGCAAAGGGGAAAATCACGCCTTTGCAAGGGTACCAACCCAAGACGATCAATGCCAACCATGCTCATCACAAATATTGTGGCTACCACCAACATAGTGGCCATCTCACCGAGGAGTGTTTTGTTCTCCGCAATGTTATTCAAGATATCATAGACAAGAAAGAATTCCTAGCGCCTAATGGTGATGATGTCAATGTAATAGAGTTAGGAGAGCTTGTGGAGACCACTTATTCAATCCCAATTGTGAATAAGGGCTCCAATATTATGAATGCAATTGATAATTCTTGTTACGTTGTGACTTACGATGAGGTAATGAGGGAAGTACTAGAGAATAGGAAAAAGAGGCAAGATGGGAACGTCAATATGCTAACTCAATCCGGACGAGTCATAGCAAACAACCCCACTACTTCTGCACCAAGCGTCTCTTCTCAAAGATCGCAAGCTCGCAACACTCCTGAAGATCCTTTATTGACACAACTCAAGAAAACTCAAGCCAACATCTCCATTTGGGACCTCATTGCATCCTCGAAGAAGCACCGAGATCTTGTCATCAGCAATCTCGACGACACATCAGTCTCCCCTAATACAACTCCCGAGGACCTTACTGCAATGATAGGCCACATTCGTTTTGGCAATGTCATCACTTTTGCCGATATGGACCTTCCACTATTTGGGTCCGAACACAATGAGGCCATCTATCTCAAAGTGAGAGCAAGGGGGATACCTATTTCAAGAGTCTTGGTTGATGGTGGTTCCACACTCAACTTAATGCCCAGCCGAATCATAGGTATACTAGGGCTTAAGAGTTCACATTTAAAGCCTTCTACTCAAGTAATCCGAGATTATGACAGCACTGCCCGCACAGTTATGGGTATGGTGGAGATAGACATTGAATTTAGGAGCATGGTCATGTCCGTCCCGTTTCAAATACTCAATGTACCTTCTTCGTTCAACTTGTTCTTGGGCCGACCATGGATACACAGTTCCAATGCCGTCCCTTCGACTCTCCATCAACGTGTCAAATTCTAAAATGGAGATGAAATAGTGATTGTCATGGCAGAAAACGTCACTATCCACAGAAAAAGGGAACCCATTCACCAAGTTCAGCATGGTCTAGCAGACTCTACACTCTCTAGAGTCTTAATCAACACCATCAACAAAGAAGGGGGGAACGGATCATGGACCCTCGGCAATCGCAAAGTCTTCCGCATTTTGAGGAATATGAATTACTTCCCTGATTTAGGCCTAGGGAAATATCAATAAGGGAGAATGCAACCCGTAAAGGTCCCATTTGTAAAAAACAAGTTCGGATTGGGGTACGAGCCTTCCAAAGAAGACTTGAAGTATGAGCAAGCCGTCAAAAATGAGAAGGCCCGAGCTCGGAGGGAAGGCCGTCATTATGAGATTCCCAATCTGAGGCCATATCGCAAGACACTGAATGGCTACTTTGTCCTTCAGGGGGAAGACGTCCCGTACCTAATCTTTCCCGAGCCATGGGTTAACAGAAAGGGCATCAGAAAGTCCGATCTTGAAGTCTTTGCTAACTGTGAGATTCAGAAATCCGAAGGGGAACCAACTCCCATATCACACTGAGAATGGTAGGGGAAGAAAGTGACTATAGAGTCTGAGACAGAGATTACCGTGGGGGAAGAATTGGCGGATTTAGTCTCCATGTTCGAAGAATTGACAATCATGGATGAGTGCCAAGTGAATGCCATCAATGACACCGACACGAGAAGGGAAACTATCAGCGAGATCCAGCTAAGCTCAGAGCCAATCAACAACTGGTATTCTACAAAGGGGCCCGTGGTATCCGAGGAATTCTTGGTCAAGAAGATGGGTTACATACCGCGCAAGGTTACAAAGGAAGATGTGTTCACATTCACTTTCGAGTCCGAGTGTGTTTCCGATACCCTCACCTAAGAGGATATGAAGGCCATAGCCGAGCGTGTGTTCCCTTTCTTTGTTAATGAAAAATTTGATCTTTCTGAGTACCTCGAGATTGCAAACATCATGAATGATGAATTAACTAAAACGAATTTAATGAACTAGTTAATAACGATTCAAATAATGATGAAATAGACCACGAAAACACAACATACTTAAACGAACCTGCTCAACAGGTTCATAATCATGGTGAAAATGGTCTGGGGGCTGACGAAGAATTGCATGTTGTTAATCTGGGTACCGACGAAGAGCCGAAAAAAACCAAGATCGGAAGCTTCTTCAAGGGGGAAGAGAAAGACAGATTGACTGCACTGCTCAAAGAGTTTGTGGATGTATTTGCATGGTCGTGCAAAGACATGCTGGGTTTAGACAGAAAGGTTGCGGAGCACAGGATTCCTATCAGGGACGATGCTAAGCCGAAAAAGCAAAAACTCAGAAAGATCAAGCCAGAATGGTCTTTACAAGTCAAAGAAGAGATAGAGAAGCTTCTCAGTGTGGGCTTCATCAAAGTTATTAAGTATCCAACATGTCTTGCAAATGTCGTGACAGTCCGAAAGGCTAACGGCAAGGTCCGTGTGTGTGTGGATTTTTGGGATTTGAACAAAGCTTCTCCAAAGGATGACTTTCCACTACCCAACATCGACATTCTAGTCGATTCCACTGGTGCCTACGAGGTCCGCTCATTTGTGGATGGCTTTGCTGGGTATAATCAGATTCTCATGGCTGAGGAGGATCAACACAAGACTGCTTTCACAACACCGTGGGGAACCTTTTGCTACACAGTCATGCCATTTGGGTTAAAAAATGCTGGGGATACTTATCAAAGGAATGTTACTGATTTGTTCCACGACATGATTCACAAGGAAATTGAAGTCTATGTGGACGACATGATCATCCATTCAAAAGGAACCGATGGTCAACATTTGATCGACCTCTGCAAGTTCTTTGAAAGGCTTCGGCAACACAATATGAGGCTCAATCCCGCAAAGTGCACTTTTGGGGTTATCTGAGGCAAATTTCTTGGATACATGGTTACCGAGAGGGGAATTGAAGCAGATCCCTCAAAAATCAAGGCAATCATTGACATGCCTCCCCCAAAGACATAAAAAGAAATTAAAGGTTTTATGGGCAGACTTCAGTACATCAGTCAGTTTGTGCACCAGCTTACTTCCATGTGTGAGCCAATCTTCAAGCTACTCAAGGAAAATGTAGCCCTAGAATGGACCGACGCTTGCCAAGAAGCTTTCAACCAAGTGAAGCATTACTTGACATGCCCTCCAGTTTTGGTTCCACCTCATAAGGAGAAACCTCTCTTGCTCTACCTCACAGTGAATGATGAAGACCTTTGGGCTATGGTAGCACAAGAGCAACGAGACTCCACAAAGGAGAATGGCATTTATTTTGTCAGTCGCTGATTTCAAGGAGGCGAAAAGAACTACTCCGTCTTGGAGAAGTCATGTGTAGCGCTGGTTTGGGTTACTCAAAAGCTCAAACATTACATGGAAACCTTTCCAATCAAGCTAGTAGCAAAAGTGGACCTGCTCCACTACATCTTTGAGAAGCCTTTCATGTCAACAAGGATAGCCAAGTGGTACTTCATGCTCACCGGCTATAATATCACTTACGTCACACTCAAATCCATCAGGGGGAAAGTGTTCAGTGATCAGCTTGCTGAATTTCCGTGTGACGAAGTGAAGGGGGAGGACTTACAGTTTCCCGACGAGCACTTGGTTTGCACTACAACCGACGAAAATAAGTGGCAACTTTTTTTCGATGGCGCAACCAATAAGCACGGTTATGTGATAGGAATGTTGCTTGTCGATCCAAAGGACATCTACACTCCAATCGAAATCCGTCTTGAATTCGAAGCTACCAACAATATTACCGAATATGAAGCATGTATAGCGGGGCTAGAAGCAGCACTAGAAAGAAATGTCACAGAACTAGAAGTATTCGGTGACTCCTTGCTCCTTATCAATCAGACATCGGGAAAATGGCGAATCTAAGACCCGACCCTCCAACAGTATGGTCGACACCTCGAGGAGTTAGCTGAATAGTTCCATGATATCACGTTCAATTATTTTTTTAGGGAAAAGAACCGCTTTGCTGATGCTTTAGCCACCATAGCCTCATTGGTTGAAATGCCCAAACGAAAAATGGTGAAACCCTTCAAAATTTTAAGAAGGACCAGTCCGGCATACTGCATGAACATTGAGATCAATGAAGTCCAAGACAACTCCCCATGGTACACAGACATCATGAACCTTCTCAAAAACGGCACTTTCCCCGAGAACAGCAATGGGAAATCTCGAATAGCATTACAAAAGCTACCCGCCAGTTATGTGTTGATTGGAAACCGAGTCTACAAAAGACATCATCAAGGAATCAATCTCTTATGTGCAAATGAAACCGAAGCCCAAGAAATTATGCACGAAGTCCACGAGGGAGAGTATGGGCCCTACATGAATGGGATTATGTTAGCCAAGAAGATACTCCGTATTGGTTACTATTGGACTACAATGAAAAGAGACTGCATCGTTAAAGTCAAGAAATGTGCCAAGTGCCAATTCCACGCTAATCTACAACATGCTCCACCTTCACAATTGTACATCATGACCACACCATGGCCGTTCTCTTGTTGGGGCATAGACATCATCGGCAAACTCCATCCTATGGGAAGCAACGGACAATCATTCATTCTAGTGGCCGTGGATTATTTCACAAAATGGGTTGAGGCACAAGCTTACCGAGTTCTCAACGCTAAGAAAGTGGCTGAATTCGTGAAGAACAACATCATGTGCCGATACGGTATTCCTCATGAGATCATCTCCGACAATGGTTCTCATTTTGAGAAAGAAATGGATGCACTTTTGGTTAACTACAAGATTTCCAAGCACAAGTCATCCCCGTACCGCCCCCAAGCAAATGGAGCAGTCGAAGCAGAAAATAAGACAATCAAAGTCATCATACAAAAAATGGCTTCAACAGGAAGGGATTGGCCCGAGAAATTACCACTAGCATTGTGGGGCTACCGCAAGTCAATACGGTCAGCAACGGGAGAAACTCCGTACTCATTAGTTTATGGTTCTGAAGCCGTACTCCCAGTCAAACTCGAGGTTCCTTCTCTACGGGTCTTACTCGAGAACCAAGTCAACGAGGTTGATTGGATGCAAAGTTGATATGAGCAACTAGCCCTACTCGACGAAAAACGGTTAAAAGCGTTTGAACGCACAAGGGCTTATCAACAAAAAATGGCAAGGGCAGTCCGACTCGTAGACTTGGATGGTGATCAATTGCCAAAGGAGGTCAACCTCGACAAGCTCAAGAAGTTCTACGCTTAGCAAATGAAGACCATTTCAAAAAAAAAATGCCGTTAGGTTGAAAACCCGCAAGGGCGGCCTAGGCAAAAATTAGAGCACGTGCAAAAAAGAAGCCCGCTAGATTGAAAACCTGAAAGGGCGGTCTAGGCAAAAAACAGGGTGCACACAAAAAATAAAAATAAAATGGTCTTCATTTGTTTGAACTACGGAGACCTGATCCTCTCTACGAGAGGAACGTAGACAACCTTCGTGTGCGGTCTAAAACATAATTTTTTACCCAATCATGTCATAACAAAGTGCAATTTTTATTCAATTCTCAAATCATTCTTGCCATTACAACGGATAATGTTGAGCAATAAAAGACATTAAAACATTAAATCCTAACAAGTGGTCTATCTTTATTGCAATCTTGGGGTACAAAGAAAAATCTAATCTTTCTTCGGTTTGGGAACCCATTGCTTCTTGCTATGGCCCTTGACCTTCTTGAGTTGGGGCGGAGAATTCTCAGAACCGCCAAGATGAGAGAAGACGCTAGGACGGGACGGAGCTTTATCAACAACCTTCCCCTTGCCTTTGTCAAAAGAAGCCTTGACCAGAGCCTTGTATGGGCGCTTCCACACATAAGGAGAATTACCCTTACATTTCCCCTTCTTCTTCTTAGGGAAATAACGTGGCCTAGGGGCTTCGACATGAACCAATGGCTTCGAAGGTTCCATAACAACCTCATGGGGTCTTCCCAAACTATCAAAGACATTCGGGTGTGCCCTCATGATGGGGACGGGTATTGACTTTTCACCCTCCGGGACGGACACTTTTACCTCAAAAGAAAAGGTCATGGGAGCCATTCTTGACAAGAATTTGGGGCTTAAAGTGATCAGAAGTGGTGCAGAATATTGCTGTGTGACCAAACTGGTCGAAATGGGTTCAAATTTATAGCTGTTGGAGAATCCAGTTCAGAAAAGAAAAGGGATGTAAATCAGCAGCCCAGACGCGGGCGCCCCCACCTTTGGTGTTGAAACGTGCGCGCATCCCATGCCCAAGTCCAGGCGCGCGCGCCTTTAACAGACGGACAGAACAGAACAGGCCTTGTCAGTTCAGTAACAACCCATGAATTTCAACGCCTTTAACCTGCAAGCCGTTCAGAATCCGCAGCAGCAAAGTAACATTCAACAAAAACACTTTGGGCACAACATTTATTTGTGAAGTTTTGACACATAAGATCGAGTCTAGATAAATATAAAAAATGTTGATAAAAGAGCTAGGACTATAAATACGTGCTAAATGTTATTACATGTTAAAAAATAAATTGTTAAGGCACTCATCCTCCCCAGTCTACTCTGAATCATCCCCAGCGGCACTGTGCTCACCCTCATCACCGCTCTCGGCCTCTTCGTCATCATCAGAATCTTCTTCAGATTCCTCAACCGTGATCTCATGACGACGTCTCTTTGGCACCTGCGCCGAGGAACTTGCACCGCCATGGCTAAGGCTCCGACTCATTGACTGCCTCGCTGAGGTGACATCATCATTGACAGCATCATCAACATCTTGGGCTGTATCTCTGCAAGCTCATCCCATGCCACGAGGTCCCCGAGTGGCACCTCTGAAAGCTCTAGTCACCGTGCCAGCAACATCTCTAGTCAGGTTCGCCATGTCTCTGCAGAGCTCTAGTACTTTCTCCTCCAGCTGGCGCAGCCTCCTCCACATCCATATGTTCTGGCGGCCTATATGCCTATAAGCAGCCACAGGTACCTGTCACAACAGAAATAGGAAACTACATTAGTATGATAAGATAAAAGAGACTGAAACAGTAAATGGGTCATAATCAGAAATATACAAGAAAGAATGCAGTCATACCACAACCGTCTGGGCAGGAGGCTCCCTCTCCGGTGACATCTCCTCTGGGAATATCTCCCTCTGCTCCTTAATAATCCCAAAGTTCGAGTACGTATAATACGAAGGAGGCAGAGGAGGATCAAAACAATAACCTGCACCAGTGGGGTAAAACTGTGCAGAAGTAGAAGGAGTAGGTTGTGTTCCCCGAGGGTCAGCATACATAAAACCCGGCATCAGATTGTTCGCTCGGAAAAGGCCATAGTCCTGATAAAGAAGGACGAAAGGGGTAGCATCAACCCCTGCCATATACATGGCCCTATCATTCTCAGACAGCGCCCCCCAGTTACGAGGGCAAAAAGGAGGGAACTCTAGAACCGCCGACCGAGGCGGTTTATGGTAATCCACCATCTGGCTCCCATGCTGCTAGTATACCCTCTCTCCCAAGTACATAGCCATGCATTCCACGGAGCTCATTATAAGTCTCGAGCGGGTATGGAACAATGTATGCTCTATGCTATCGTAAATCGGTCTCCAGGGAAACAGTGACTGAGACACGGCCTTGGGCCTCAGACCATCCAGATATTGCCTGGCTGAAACCAAGCTAATAGGGGCATTGCCGGTCTTCACATTTCTGGTCTTGTAAGACCACCACGCACAGTCAGGATACAGGGGCTGACCCTCTCTCTCAATCCTAAAATCTCTTATGCCCAGAATGGTAAAAGCCCACAGCTGCAAATAGAAACAAAGATAGGATTAATGACAGTCAAAAAGTGCAGATAAAGGGCAAGATGGTAAATGTACCTCCTAAGCAAGAGAAAAGTCCGTGACCGAGCTCCTAGTCGAACGACTAGTCAAGTCCATGCCGTGATAACAAGCAGCTAGACCCGCTGTGCCCCAGTTGTACTGAGCAGCCTGTGCCCCAGTTGTACTGAACAGGGTGTGGGACAAAGCATACCAAATAAAACACCGGGCCACCGCCTCGACCCTGTCAGCTGTAACACCTCAAGACTCGGCTGCAAGGACATTAAAATATGTTCGGAATTTCCCCCAAGTCACTCGGGAGTTCTTCACCATGAACTCACAATCAACCAAATCCAATAGCTCAGCAGGTGTCCGAGCAGTCCCCCTCACACCTTAAGTGACGGGCACTCCATGAAAAAATAAGCCAGTCAAAGTAGTAAAATCGGTAGGTGTCATGGTCACCTCCCCCATCGGAAAGTGAAAAGTATGAGTGGTATCCCACCATCTCTCCCTCAAAGCCTGAATCACATCAGGATCATTCTTCAGCGAGGGTAAATAAAAGGGCCGAAGCATGTAGCCGCAACCCTAGCCCATACATTCTCGAGCAATTTCTTCCACACATAAATGGGTGCCTGGGCCCCGCCTCAGATTTTAGTCAAGTGGTTCCACCTCTGAAAGGAAACAAGAGGCAAAGAAAAATTCGTCATCATAACGGCTAGAAAACGGTCAAACCCAACATGAAGAAATTCAACACGGGAATATCACGACGTGCAAACAAGTGTGTAAACATGCAAATGAGTGTCCAAACATTCTCTTCACAACAAATCAACAATGACAAAAACATGCAAACATGATCAAAAGGGTTACTGCAGCAGTATCACGGAAAAAATGGTACGACCCTAGAATGCAAAATTGCCAAAGAAAATGAAGAATTCTTACCAATCCCGCAGATACAAAGTGGAAGATATGAGTATGGGACTCATATGTAAGCTGTCTTGGGTCCATGGCCTCAACCCCGACCTCGGCTTCTTCGCCCATGGGCATCTCGAAAGGAGGAGTTTGATGAGAACTCGACATAATCTCACGCTAGATTGGTCTCAAATGAACAAAGGAAACGTTTTGGGATGTTTTTTTCTCGCGAAATTTCGACTCAGAATGCAGAGAGTTTGGGCAATTTTTGAACTCAGTCCGAACAGAATGGACAATTTCTGTACTTATGTTGTACTTATGCGCAATGCGCGCGCCTCCCGCTACCCACCTGGAACGCGGGCGCGTCTCACATCAACTTCTGAACGCGCGCGCCTACGTGTCCTGTCAAGCCCAAGTACAACTTCCCCTGCAGGAATAAATACATCACATCAATTCCTCCAACTCCCATTCGAGTTTTCAGCTCCACCTTGGGGCTTTTCAAGTACAAAGTTCTGCAACGGACATCATTATATCCGACGGTTACAAAAGTCAAGGTCGATCTCGACATTTTCCTCTCTAAAGGGAAAACTTTGTTTTCGGTCCGCAGTCAACTGTGCCCGCACCCCATAAAATTCATAAAGTCAACAACAAGCATGGCTCCGAACAGCATACATAAGATACAGCTACAAACAGCAATTCGGTCCACGGAAAACCACCGGAATCACCATTTCTCAAGTAATCAAGCGGATTCACTAACGGATTCGTCAAACAAGGGTTCACCAACGGACTCATTCAAGGGATTCACTAACGGATTCATCAAGCGGATTCACTAACGGATTCGTCAAACAGGGTTCACTAACGGGCTCATCCAAAGGATTCACTAATGGATTCATCAAGCGAATTCACTAACGGATTCGTCAAACAAGGGTTCACCAATGCGCTCATTCAAGGGATTCACTAACGGATTCATCAAGCGGATTCACTAACGGATTCGTCAAACAGGGTTCACTAACAGGCTCATCCAAGGGATTCACTAACAGATTCATCAAGCGGATTCACTAACGGAATCGTCAATAGGGTTCACTAACGGGCTCATCTAAGGGATTCACTAACGGATTCATTAAGCGAATTCACTAACGGATTCGTTGACAGGGTTCACTAACGGACTCATCCAATGGATTCACCAACGAATTCATCAAGCGGATTCACCAAAGGATTCGTCAACGAGGGTTCACCAACGGAATCATTCAAGGGATTCATTAACGGATTCATCAAGCGGATTCACTAACGGATTCGTCAACAAGGGTTCACCAATGACTCATTCAATGGATTCACCAACGGATTCATCAAACGGATTCACTAACGGATTTGTCAACAGAGTTTACTAACAGACTCATTCAATGAATTCACTAACGGATTCATCAACTGAGTTTACTAACGGACTCATTCAACGGATTCACTAACAGATTCGTCAAACAGGGTTCACTATCAGGCTCACTCAATGGATTCACTAACGGATTCAACAATGGATTCATTAACGGATTCAACCGGCATAATTATAAAAGGATCATGCCACCTCTTCTATCAATAATAGCCGCTCACACAGGGAGCGCACCCCTATCTCTCGCAATTTCAAATTCCTGCTTTCACCGAGTCTTCGCTTTTTCTTTGTGATGTCCTCGGCGGGTGTACTTTATTTCGTCGATATGTTCTGCTTTGCAATCCACATCACCGAGGGGCTCTGTAGACACCCCGCCTTGGATAGCTCACCCTGATTGCACCGTTGATCTTCTGTTTCCCCCTATTTTAAGTGTTTCTCGTTAGTTTCTGTTACTTCCGTTAAGTTCTTGACTGACTTCGTTAAGTCCAGGGACTAAACTGAATAATAGGGCTGACTTTCTAGTCCATTCTGTCAAAAAAGTCATCTCTGAGTCACGCGCCTCCGACCATAGGAGCCAGAAGCGCTCGCCTTCTGCCCCCGAGGTAGGAAGCGGGCGCCTCTGGGCGTCAGTTACAGATTTCTATCCAAGAATCCCTCCCTTGCTCATTTTACATGATTTTGCCCGGGAAAGATTTCTCTGTGACTCGGTTGTGGCACCAAAAACATCACTTTTTCACCTATATAAACCCCTCTAATTCACTATTGAAGAGGAATTTTGATCATTAAGAAAACTCTACACAAAAATACATGCAAGGCATTTTCCAAGAAGCTCTTTAAGGAGTATTTGAAGTTCTTCGAAGTATAGGTAAAAGACTACTCTTTTCTCTCCTTTCTACTTCATCTCTCCTCTCTTTCTTCTACTGTTATCAAACGTGCAATCACCCCAAAACCATTTTGGGACATGACACCAAAGACTACTTCACTTCATTGAAGTTAGTCAAGGAGTTATCTTCCTACATTCCAAAAACCCCTTTTTAAACCCCCTTTTATTATAGTCAAGAATAGGAAGAACATTATTTTACATTTGTAGACTTTGAACACGCAAGACCAACATCAATTGGGCGAGATGGGTGTTTAAGTACTTCCCATCTCGTAACCTAACCCCCGAACCTCATAACAAGAATCTCTGTTTTCATAATCAAACTTAGGCTATACATTAGGTTTTTCTTATGTTCCTCTAAAAACATAGGTGGCGACTCTAAAACAAAAAAATAGACATCCTAGGATAGCTCGCGCCCTCTAGCTAAGCCGTGGTCCCTTTCCTGGGTTATCTACACCAGGCTCTAGAATACTTGAGGATGAGTTCAAGAAGGATGCAGTTGGGAGGGAACTGCTGAGGCTTCTGAAAAAATTAAATATCAAAACGCTGTTTTTGCTGGATGAGCTGCTGTTTGTCCCACTTATTTGCTCAGAATTCTTTGAAAATGGAACCAAGACAAGTACCCCTCTACTGAATGGCAAAGGAGAGGAGATCAAGAATCTGGAAACAAATGAGATTATGATTGAGGATGCAACCAAGTCAAAGGTTTGTGGCAAAACCATGATTCTAACCGCAACCAAGATTGGTACCTTAGCCGGTCTTGAAGCCAGATTAAGCAAGTCAAATAAAACCTATGCCGGCCAGATTGCAGATCTAGCCGAAGCAAGCCGAGTCAGGAAAGCAGCTTTGAAAGCCACGTTGGAAAGGTTGGGATTAGAAGGACTTGATGGAGATGATGGCAAGTCTGAGGGGGAGACTGTTAGCAAGAAGAAGTAGGCGGTTGAGGGGGAGCCGCAGTTCAATCCAAACCAGCGAATCAACCTAAGGAAATCGCAGTAACCAAAAAGAGGAAAGGAACCATCGTTATCCCCTCCAAAATTTTAAAGGGTGATTTAGCAAAGAAACCACTTGGTGTGCTAATGCTAAGTTAGAAGGGCCCAGCTTTTCATGAACCAATCCTTAATCAATTTTCTCCTCCCAAACAGTCAACCAAAGACCTCATCAAAACCCTCATCCACTTCCACTTCAATGCCTGCCATCAAACTTTCACCAACCCTATCCAAACCGACATCGCCTAAACCAACTCCTAAAATTGCCAAACCTCAACCCATTTCCCCTGTTGAAAAATCTATACAGTTTGCATGAGATGTAGCTGCCCTTAAAGCTGCCAAAGCTAAATCTCTTAAACCTAAACCTTTGCCACCATCTTAATCTACACCTTCAACCAAACCATCATGTTCCCATTCTAGAACTGTTCAATTCACCAAAGAACATTTGGAGGAAATCTTAAAGCCCTACCATCATTGAAACCGGTTGATGAAACTGAGCCTGAGCAGATCATAATGTCTGTGGCAGTGGTTCAGCCTGAGCAGACCGAAGTATCTGAGGATGTGGTTATGTCAGAGCAGGAAGAAGATCCTGAAGTCCAACACCTGAGAAAAAGAAGAAGGCTGATCAAGAAATTTGACTATGAGGTGCATTGGCAAACAAGGTTTCCTGGTGAAACCGACTTCAGTAATGCCATTGGAAAAAGGGATCGCTCACCTCAAGAAGGCAGTTTCACCAAGAGGTTGAAGGATCAAGCCGCATTGTTGAATATGGATGATGACTCTGTTGGGTTTCCAAGTAACATGTGCAGCGGAAAATAGCATTTAAAATTTTATGAAACCCAAAGCCCATAGATCCATTCATAGGAGTAAATCAAATACTTGCAATGTGAATACTAGAAAAACTAACCCTTGATGACTTTGAATTTGGTCTTTGATCTTGGTGGAGAAATTGAAGCTTTAATCACGAACAAGTAAGAACACGAACTTTGAAGATGATGAGCTTCACCCTCTAGCGGTATCCACACCTTAAACGAATATCAAGAACACTTGATCTTGGCTACCCAAATAGTATAACTAGATACAAGTTCGCATTCCTTTAGAATATGCCACAATCCCTTTGTCCACGATCTCATTGAACACAAGTCATGGTCAAACGGTCAACTTGTTTTTGTTCAATACTTTCTCGATTCCGAATATGTTGATAATCCAAATGACATTAATATAATCAATTCATTTGAGTCCGGCCGAACATTTTCATCAACATCATTCCTACGAGAGGCCTAAGCTTGAGATCTCTCCGAAGAGGGACAATTCCATTTAGCTTATTATTCTTCCCTACGTGAATCCGATTATGCCAATCATACACTTTATAACTACCCTGTTAAAGGTAGAGTTTGAATATGTCAAACATAATGTTCATCAAGTGGAAGCCTATAATAACTTCATGTCTAAGGATTCGAATGACATAAGTAATATGAGATATATGTACGACATGGACCATGCCATAAATCTCATATGGCGGGTCATGTCCAGTACCTTGTTCCAAACAAGTACCCATAAATATAACATGATCATCCCATGATCATTTAGCCTTTATACTAGTGCTTAACAAGTACTAGGGACGGAGATTATTATTATTAAACATGAATAACAATAATAATCAAAACATTTCTTTATTGATATGAAATAAATGATAACAATTACCCCGTTTATTAAACGTGCCTAGGGCACCACTACCAACAATCTCCCACTTTCCCTAGGCCCAATCTCCCATGTATCTAATATCCATGGACCTAACATGACCTTCATGTTTAGCTTGTGGAAGTCCCTTTGTTAGCGGGTCCGCGACATTGTCATCAGTAGGTACTTTGCATATATTCACGTCACCTGTGTCAATGATTTCTCGAATGACATGGTAACGCCTAAGTATGTGTTTGGATTTTTGATGTGCCCTTGGTTCCTTTGCTTTAGCAATAGCACCATTATTATCACAATAGAGGTCTATTGGATTAGCAATACTAGGAACCACTTCAAGTTCAGTGATGAACTTCTTAATCTAAATAGCTTCCTTTCCAGCATCCGATGCAGCAATATACTCAGCTTCCGTTATAGAATCAGCGGTTGTACTCTGCTTGTAACTCTTCCAGCTTACAGCTCCAGCAATTAACATAAACACAAAACCCGATTGCGATCGACTGTCATCTATGTCGGTTTGGAAGCTTGCATCTGTGTAAGCATTTACAACGAGATCATCTTCCATTCCTCCATAGACCAAAAACGAGTCTTTAGTCCTTCTCAAGTACTTAAGAATCGATTTTACAGCCACCCAGTGATTCTCTCCGGGGTCGGATTGGTATCTACTTGTCATGCTCAAAGCATAAGATACATCCGGCCTAGTACAAATCATGGCATACATGATGGACCCAATTGCCAAAGCATATGGAACATCATTCATTTTCTCACGCTCATCTTTTGTCTTAGGACATTGAGTCTTGCTTAGAGAAACTCTATGTAACACCGGCAAGGTACCTCTTTTAGAATTTTCCATACGGAATCTTCTAATGACCTTGTCAATGTATGTACTTTGGCTTAAACCAAGTAGCTTCCTTGATCTATCTCTATAGATCTTAATGCCAAGTATATATGCGGCTTCACCCATATCTTTCATTGCGAAGCACTTTCCTAACCAAGTCTTCACAGACTGAAGTGTAGGAATGTCGTTTCCAATGAGTAATATGTCATCCACATATAAAATAAGGAATAGCACTATGCTCCCACTAATATTCTTGTATACACAAGGCTCATCTTCGTTCTTGATGAAACCAAACTCTTTGACCGATTCATCAAAACGGAGATTCCAACTCTTAGAAGCTTGCTTCAATCCATAAATGGATTTCTGCAATTTGCATACCTTAGAATTCTGTTCAAAACCTTCTGGTTGTGTCATATACACATCCTCTTGTAGTTTTCCATTTAGGAAAGTGGTTTTGACATCCATTTGTCATATTTCATAGTCATGATATGCGGCAATGGCAAGCAAAATTCTTATGGACTTGATCATTGCTACGGGTGAAAATGTTTCATCATGGTCAATACCATGAACTTGCCTATAACCTTTCGCTACAAGTCTAGCTTTGTAAGTATGCACCTTCCCATCCATGTCAGTCTTCTTCTTGAAGACCCATTTGCATCCTATGGTTTTTACACCTTCGGGTGAATCAATCAAATTCCAAACTTGATTGTCTTGCATGGATTGAAATTTGGATTCCATGGCTCCAAGCCACTTGTCCGAATCAGGAGAAGACATCGCCTCTTGATAGGTTGTCAGTTCATCATTCTCAATGATTTCCACCTCATTACTATCCGTTATGAGAAATCCATATCTCTCGGGCTCGGATCGTAACCTACTAGATCTGCGAGTTACTTGTGTATTTTGAACAGGTTCCACAACTCCTTGTGGTTCTTGTTTTTGTTCCACTATTGGTTCAATGTTATTTTCCGGGTCTCGAATTTCTTCAAGATTTATTTTACTCCCACTGATTTCTTTGGAGAGAAACTATTTCTCTAGAAAGACACCATGTCTAACAAGGTCCGATTTAGTTGGAACTTGATTTAGTTGGAACTTGATTTAGTGTGAAAGCAGCGGTTTCTAGAGCGTAACCCCAAAAGGATATTGGAAGATCAACTTGACTCATCATTGATCGAACCATGTCTAACAAGGTCCGATTCCTCCTCTCGGACACACCATTCTATTGTGGTGTTCCGGGTGGAGTCAATTGTGAAACTATTTCACAATTCTTTAGATGATCATCAAATTCATGGCTTAAGTATTCTCCACCTCGATCCGATCGAAGTGCTTTAATACTTTTGCCAAGTTGTTTTTCTACTTCATTTTGAAATATTCTAAATATCTCAAATGCTTCACTTTTATGTTTCATTAGGTAAACATACCCAAATCTACTATAATCATCAGTGAAGGTTATGAAGTATTGAAATCCTCCCCTAGCATTGCTACTTAATGGTCCGCATACATCGGAATGTATCAACCCCAATAAGTCGCTTGCCCTTTCACCTAGCTTGGTACAAGGTATCTTAGTCATTTTCCCAAGAAGACACGACTCACAAGTATCATATGACCCAAGGTCACATGAATCTAAGAGACCGTCCTCATGGAGTTTTGAGATACGCTTCTAATTGATTGACCAAGACGGCAATGCCACAAATAAGAATGATTTACATCATTAGGTTTAGATTTCTTATTTATATGATAGACATTTTCATTATTTTTATTCTTGACATCCAAGACATAAAGGCCATTAAATGAATTAGCAATACCATAAAGCACATCATTTAAATAAATAGAAAATTTCTTATTCTCAATAAGAAACTTAAAACCTTCATTATCTAAACAAGAAATTGAAATAATATTTCTACTTAAATTCGGTACATAATAGCAATTGTTCAAAACAAGTATTAAATCGGAAGGTAAAGTGACTTCATAAGTCCTACGGCTAATGCAGCAACTCTTGCTCCATTCCCCACGCGTAGGTCTACTTCACCCTCTTTAAGCAGTCTCATATTCTTTAGTCCCTGCACATTTAAACAAATGTGAGAACTACATCCGGTATCCAATACCCAAGAATTAGTGGTAGAAAGGAGAATATCTATTATATAGATACCTGAAGTCGACGCAGCCTTGCTGCCCTTCTTCTTCTTTTGCTCTTCCAAGAAAGCCTTGCAATTACGTTTCCAATGACCAATTTCTTGACAATGGAAACAAATTGCATCCTTTTGTGAATCGGGTTTTGCCTCAGAAGCC
Source organism: Campanula takesimana (assembly GCA_026119855.1). Taxonomy (NCBI): domain Eukaryota; kingdom Viridiplantae; phylum Streptophyta; class Magnoliopsida; order Asterales; family Campanulaceae; genus Campanula; species Campanula takesimana. Next base: position 124,599 of record JAOWBW010001808.1, on the reverse strand, counting down.
TTCGCAACCTTTGCCTTGCTTATCTTGGGTTTGACAACTTTTGCCTTACCCTTTCCTTTGGCACCAGCCTTCTTCCCATCATGAACCAAGAGCACAGGAGAACCTTTCTCCACAATCTTCATCTCCGCAGTTTTAAGCATCCCATACAACTCGGAGAGATTCTTATCCATTCCATGCATGTTATAATTCATCACAAACTTATTATAACTTTTAGGCAATGAATTAAGAATGAGATCCCTGGCTAACTCCAATGGGATTGGATAGCCAAGTTTCTCAAGATGCTCTACATAGCCTTTCATTTTAAGCATGTGAGGACTCACTTGTTGCCCTTCATTCATTTTGCAAGAAGTGAATGCAACAATGGTCTTGTACCTCTCTTGCCTAGCTTGCTCTTGAAACATGGCTCTTAACTCCACGCCTATCTCATAGGCTTCCAAATGTTCCAAACTTTGTTAGAGTTTTGAGCACATAGTAGCAAGCATGAGACAACTTACATCTCTAGAATCATTACGATGTTTCTTGTAATTGTCTCTTTCTGCCCTAGGGGCAGTAGGTTCTGGTTCAGCAGGAAGTGGCCCATCGAGAATGTATAACTTCTCTTCTTGCCTAAGAACAATTCTTAGGCTACGGATCCAATCCATAAAGTTCGTACCATTCTCTTGGAGCTTATCCTTCTCAAGGATCGATCGCAACGAAATTGATTGAGTGTTGTTAGTCATTATCTACAATTATGCAAAATTTCCAAAATTTAATAAGTACCAATTTTCGTTAAAGAAATTAACAATGTATTTTTCAATAAAAAATAAAATATTCTCACTAAATTATACAACCTTCTTTATACATCCAATGTATAGTATAATTTAAATGGGTTAAGATCCCGCTTTAATTTAATTTTAAGTCCGCTAAGGCGGATTACACAAAATCAAATTAATTAGGTAGACAACTCTTGTCAATCATATCTCATATGACTCTTAGTTCCTTTTATGAGATTCTTTAAGAAATCCTATTTCAAAAAGCATGTTAAATCTCATCTTTGCCTAGGCTCAAAACTGTTTTGACGCCCAATTAAGTCCAACCATTTTAAATGTATAGTTAATGTGCCTCGCTAGGGCGTGCCCACATTATCTATCTTGCTCATACATAAATAAAGTCAATGCATCTCGCTAGGGCGAGTCTACATTAAATTCACCCATGTATTAACAAGTGTTTTAATCATGGCATGGCAATAAAGGACTTATAATTTTCTTTGAAGGTTCATCACATATAGCATACAACACATTTATGAGCACATAATATAAACATGTTACGCATCAAGTTTAGGCACTAAATTAATCTCCATTAATTTAAGCATAATATTTATGTGTCATTAGTTTCTCTATAATTACGAGGATGAGACTATTTCAACTTTGGTTATTATCTCCAAATCAAGACAACAAGAAGTGCGGCCGAAACTAAGCCTTAAGGCATCCACAATTCCACACTAATTCAAGAAACCAAGAAAGTAGTCCATGTGGCCGAAACTAAGCAATAGATGGTCTCGATGAACGTAGGCCAATTGCATCCACAATTCCACATGGATCTCCAATCTTTGAATCAAGAACTTTGTTTCTCAATTTTAGCAATTTTGAACTCTTCATAATTCTAACTTCGTTTTATCCTTGAAACTTTGATTGCGATCAAGTTTGGGAAACACAATCTCGATGAACGTAGATTAGCTATCCAAACCTTGAACCAATCTTAGAATCATAAGACTAAAACAAATAGGAAAATCAAACCCCAGGATTCACACCCAAACCAACTGCCCAAAACCCACTCCAGATCAGCAGGTCTGACTGGTTTTGTCACTGGTCTGGTTAGACCCCATCAAAATTCCATATTCTGCCTCTGACCGAAAATCAAAACCAGAATCCTGACAACTGTGCGGCCGCCCAAGAAAAACCTGTGCGGTCACCCAAACTTGTGCGGTCACCCAAACTTGTGCGGCCGCCCAATATTTTCTGTGCGGTCACACAGTAGCATCAGACATAATTTTTAAAGTTCGAAAATTTGTCTCAAAATTGTTTTTCCCCGATTATCAAAACTTTGACCCAATCAAAATTTATAATCAAACAATTCAGAATCCATCATAATTTTTAGTGCGATTGAATAGTGCGATTAAAGTTGTAAAATAATAAACCACATAAAATCATATAACACATAAACATCATATATCCAATATTCATATCATGATAGGCACATAAACAATTTATATACACACAACATGATCTAGGTATTGAAATAATCAACATGAACGGGGCTCTGATACCACTGTTGGGTTTCCAAGTAACATGCGCAACGGAAAATAGTATTTAAAATTTTATGAAACCAAAAGCCCATAGATCCATTCATATGATTAAATCAAATACTTGCAATATGAATACTAGAAAAACTAACCCTTGATGACTTTGAATTTGGTCTTTGATCTTGGTGGAGAAATTGAAGCTTTAATCACGAACAAGTAAGAACACGAACTTTGAAGATGATGAGCTTCACCCTCTAGCGGTATCCACACCTTGAACGAATATCAAGAACACTTGATCTTGGTTGCTAGACCAAAATTGTGAAACACGTTTTCACAATTAATATGAACTATATGGAATATTATTTTGTGTCTTATTTTGTTCTTCAATCTAGGTTGTCTTAGAACAAAATAAAACTCTCTCAAACTCTTTGGAGACTTGCACAAAAGCTAGGTCTTGTTCTGGCCCGAATTTGGCTGTTTATATACAAGTTAGACCTATTCCAAATAGGAAACTTGTGTCAAAACCCGTCCAAAATCCTTTTCCTAATTAAATCAGGAAACCTGTCCCGACTCACTGTGGGGCCGCCCAAAATCAGGTGTGCGGTCGCCCAAACATGTACGGCCACCCAGCCTGGTTTGTGCGGTCGCACACCAGGATCAGAGAGCCTTAATTTCCAATATAGTCCTTTAAGGATTCGTTCTATTGTGTGTGACCCTCTAGGATTATACTAAGTTGGCAATGGGTTCAAACAGGAATCCATAAGATATGATTAGGTTCTAGAAAACCGTCATACCTACCCAAATAGTATAACTAGATACAAGTTCGCATTCCTTTAAAATATGTCACAATCCCTTTATTCAATACATTCTCGATTCCGAATATGTTGATAATCCAAATGACATTAATCTAATCAATTCATTTGAGTCCGGCCGAACATTTTCATCAACATCATTCCTACGAGAGGCCTAAGCTTGAGATCTCTCCGAAGAGGGACAAATCCATTTAGCTTATTATTCTTCCCTACGTGAATCTGATTATGCCAATCATACACTTTATAACTACCCGGTTAAAGGTAGCGTTTGAATATGTCAAACATAATGTTCATCAAGTGGAAGACTATAATAACTTCATGACTACGGATTCGAATGACATAACTAATATAAGATATATGTACGACTTGGACCATGACATAAATCTCATACGGCGGGTCATGTCCAGTACCTTGTTCCAAACAAGTACCCATAAATATAACATGATCATCCCATGATCAGTTAGCCTTTATACTAGTGCTTAACAAGTACTAGGGACGGATATTATTATAAGTAAACATGAACAACAATAATAATCAAAACATTTCTTTATTGATATGAAATAAATGATAACAATTACAACGTTTATTAAACGTGCCTAGGGCACCACTACCAACAGACTTTTCATCTCCAATTGTTCAGAGGAGGATTAACTTTGGCTCATCTCCTGAGAGAACTCCTTCTCCAGTTCTACCATTACTTCCATAACCAGTCCAACCGCTAATGAAGAAAAGAACGCGAACTGAAAACTTGGTGCAATATTTGAAGCAGTTTAGGACCAAGAAACTGAAAGAAGAGCGTGCCAAAACCGCTATCAAAGCCGAGTGTATAGCAGAAAAGGTTGGCCGCAATCCTACCTTCTTCATTTATCCTCTAGATGATGTTCAAGCCGTTGCAGATGCAATCTTGTCAAGTGCTATTGATGAGCTTCTTGAAGCCATTGCTACAGAGGTCTTAGCTGAATCTGACCTTCCATCACAGCCACTCCTTCGGTTTGTTCACATCTTTACCCCTTCTCTTTTTAATACTTTCACTACTCCATTACCTTCTATACCTTTGAACATTGCCAAATTATTTCAAGTTTTTCCTAAGCCTCCTCTAACCGCACCCATTGTCATACGAACTCATTCTTTTCTTCAGTTTGATCCATCTGATTTGGAATTAGCCTTAAATATTTCTCTGGGTGAAAATCTTGATGATGCCCATACTAGGCTCAAAGCCAAGGCCCCCATTGCCTCATCTTCCCCTCCTCAAATGCTGATGCTATCTCATTATCTTCTGATAATGATGATTATATGCCTGAATATACCCCAACTGATGAACCTTCACCTCCCATTCCAACCTATCCACTCTTACCTTTCAATGCTATAAATGCTGACCTTGTGGATGCGGTTAGGAACATTCAGTATCATCAAATGGATTCTACTTCTCGGTTTGTTTCTGAACTGCAATCTCTTCAGTATGAGTTATATTTTGCTGTTGATGCCATTAAGGGGGAGAAGAGAGCTGAATCCTCTAAAAAGCAGCAGTTTGATGAGAAGCTTGATGGAATTCTCTCCAACCAGTTCAAGTTACTAGAAATGGTCAAGGTCAACAATGATCTATACAACTTGAAGATGGATGTTGTAGATGTTAGGCTGACATCTTTGGAAGAGAATTTTTCCAAGTTATCACATACTTTTGATACCAGTTCGGCTCTTCTACGCAAGAAGATAGAAAGCATGGAAAAATGTTTGAAGAAACCGACACTGATTTGTCTTCATGCGCTAACTTTGAATACTCATCTACTTTTGCGACTGAAGCACGAAATGTTGTTAGTGAATATGCTGAAACTGCAAAGGATCATCAAGCTGATAAAGCTGTTACTGTGAAGGATCCTGCCGCTGATGATCAAGCTGCATAATTTTCTTATGTAATTTTTAGATTGTTCATTTTTTTTGCCATTTCCTCTTATAATTCCTTCTATTGGTAACTCTCATATTTTATAAGTGAATTATAATGAGAAGAATGCATTGCATTGCGGTTTCTAAAAACATTATTTATTCAAACTGCTTGTTTGTAGAACAATGCTTGCATTTTTCAAAACTCATGCACTAAGTTCATCATGAAAAATCTTTTATGTGCATTTGTTTTAAACATTCAGTTTAAACTTGCATATCTGATCTTCAAATCATATCTTTATATATGCAACTGAATGATTATTCCTTCTATCTGTTTTTCATTTCCTTTATGTTTAGATAGTTTAGGAATCTATGATTAAGCATAGTGTGTCCATTGACTTGGGGCATGTAGATTCAAGAAAATTTTATTTGAACATGTTATTACCAAGTGTTAGTACACAACCTGAAAATGAGTTATTAGGCATTCTAGAACTCACAGGGACCTCCCAGGTATTTACGAACTGCACAGGACTTTTCCAGGATTTCCTGAAAAGCCCAGATAAGAAGATGTTGACGACTGATCGGATGAGGGATCGAAGATAGACGTTATCTAGGAGTTCTACAGAGTCCAGATTGATCAGAGCCTTGAAAACCGTTCCAATCTCTTGGACCGACCGGGCGGCCACTTTCTCCGGGTCAAGATTTCCTATAAATAGGTGACCTCAGCTCATTATTTTGACACACAATTCTCTCCCCCGAGTTCTATAGCCTAAACTGATGGTATAACTCTCTCTCTAATTCTTTCTATCAATCTCGAAGGTCCGGCGAATCCGCGCGGGAGATTTGACTTCGTTCTTGTCAAGATTGGTGAGAATTTGTCATGTTTTCTTAGTTTAGATCTGATTTATGCTAGTTTCATTATGTTTATACACCTATATTTATATGATTCATAATGTGTTCTTCATGTTCCTACTAGAATTCATAATATGCTCTATATCTAGGGTAGCGATCTTCATGCTTATGTGTTATTTCATACATGTTTCATGATATTCTTATTATTATGCTAGATCTACGGCTTATCCCATGCATAACATGCTAGATCTAATGTTTTAATCCCTGTTTATATTGTATAGCCGATGATGATCCATGAGATCTAGGAACTACTTCTAAACCCTAAACTTTAGGTAAATATTCCCATGATCAATAACTCTCCAATGATGAATAGGATGAATACATTGATCTTATCAATGGTATAATCATTATTCTAGGATGTGATCATTTTGTATGATTCTTTTCCTCCCCTTCATTATGCATGATCCCGTTTCTTCTCACTATTCCGATTATGTTCGAACTACGTTGACATGAGCTTCTCATCACGAGAGGAACGTAGGCAATATTTGGATCCGGTCTCAATCACTAACACACTACTAACACATTTATCATGATAGAAAGTCCGACTTCTCGGGCGATAGGAGTGATAACTTAATATTCTTCTCTTGTCATAACTTGACCCCCGAACCCTATCTGTTAGCTGTTTCTCAATGTTTTAGCTCAATAAAAACAACGTGGCGACTCTTAATAAAGTTAAATGCCAACTTGAGTATCCTAATCCCATAGAAAAGATAAATAAAGATAAATAAAAAGAAAGACTTCCCGTGCGTCGCCCTTTCGGAAAGGGGTTTTCACAGTGGCGACTCTGCTGGGGACTAGCTTTGAACATCTTCAAACATAGAGGGTCAAACTTTCATCAATATCATGATTGTACTTACGTGTTTCTTTCCCCCTGTACTTTATCTCTTGTACATATTTGCTTCCCTTGTACTTTAGTGTCGCGACCCCGGACCCCGCGGGCCCGAGACCGCGATCTGGACGTCGACTCTAAAACCAAAACTGACAAATACCGAAGTTAAAAATTCCATTTGATACCAAAAGGTAATGATCCAAAGTTTTACAAATCAAAGTTTGATAAAAACCAAATACAACTATCATAAACTTCCACAAGTTTATGCCCAACAAAATACAAATATACAATTCTTAAAGACGTCATTGTTTGGTATAACTACCCCAAAATGGTTACACATTTACATAATGGGAAACCAACCTATATCAACCTTCCCCAAAAGAACGGATCCACACTCGACGTCCTCTTTCTCGTGATCAGCGAGACTAATCCTTAGCACCTGGGGGGGGGGGTTAAGGAAAAACAAAGATAAAAGAAAAAGGGGGTGAGATAAATCTCAAGGGGGTGAGATAAATCTCAATAAGTTACTAATGCAACTACATGACATGCTATGATGCAATATCCAATAAGCAATAATAAATATCACATAGCACATAGCATTTATCACATAACAGATAGCAGCGGAAATAAACACATAACAAAGGATATAGCCAAGGTTTTCCAAACCGGAACATCCAAAAAAAGGATCGCTGCGCAGCTTCAATAATCAACAAATCATCATCTTCATAATAGCATGAAAGCCGAAGAGAAAACCCCGGTACCGGAACCAATAACCATAACAGTGTCACAAAGGACAAGGACCATGACACAAAGTCATGCCCGATAGCCAGATACATTCACAGAGGAACGCTGACTTATCCTTTCCAAGGCCAATCTGGAGAAGGGGTAAAGAAGGGGGCAAAACAATGGTCAACATTATAATGGACTTGGCTTTGCCATTATAATCCTTCCCATCGCCCGATGCAACAAGTATGCCAGCTGGGCTTCCAAATAAATGCTAAGTAATAATAATTTAGCATGAATGAACAACTTAAGGTTCCAAAGTAGGGAACCAATCCAATTAAATCACCACAAAGGTAAACCAATATAAACAGCTCATCAAAGATGCCCAACATTACCAAAATGGTACTTAAATAAATTTCACATCATATTTATTCACAAAAGAATCAAATCCACACAATAAAGTGTTCCACGGTGTTATCTTAAGTTAATTAGAAGGATTAAACCTAAACTAGTTAAGCCATTTAGTTTAAACAAGCAAAAAGGTCAAATTCCTGGAACAGGGGGCGGGCGGGCGCCTGGAATGGGGTAGGCGGGCGCCTGAATGACCAGAAGGTCTGGTCTTCAGAAAGGGGTATGTAGGCGGGCGCCTGGTACACCACAGGCGGGCGCCTGGTCTACGGGCTGGGAGGAAAACATAGCTGGGTTTTACAAGTTTCGAACCAAATTCTCCCAAAACACCAAATACTCAAAATCAACTCCTTCTACAAGTTCTACAATGTACCAAAACCACTTATAACTAGAATGGGAATCCAAATACAACATTTATCAACCCCAAAACCAAAGATTAAACCCAACATTCATCAATCTACCATTTTTACCCAAAACTCAAATAAATTCTAAACAAATTCAAAACCCAACCAAACTTCAAATATAACACATCAAACATTATCTAAACATGATATGAACATTTTAGCATCAAAATGGGGGAAAAGTAACTTACTTGAAAATAATGAAAGTTGACGGAATTCGATTCTTTTTTGTTCTACCCGATCCTATCGACGATCTAAACAATGTTCAAGTTTTAAGAAATGAAAGAAGATGAGAGGAAGATAGAGAAAAACAAGAGAGAAGGAAGAGAAGAAAAAAAAAGCTTACCACAATGGAGGAGAGAGAGGGAGATGGCTGGAAGGAGAGGGGAGAGTGAGGGAGAAGGTGAGGGAGGTGAGGGGGAAATAGGGGAATTATTCAAAAACTTGCACTTAGGCCCCCTCTCTCACACTACACACAATACTACACTCCCTACTAACAATTAAGACCCAAATAAAACGCTAGGCATAAATATTATAACACATAAATTGCACACATAATTATTTAAATAAATAATAATTTAAATAAATAAATAAGCAAATAATTAAATAAAAATCATTTAATTACTAATAAAATAGAGCCTAGATTTCGGGTCGTGACATTCACTCCCCCTTAAAGAAAATTCGACCCGAATTTTTAACGAGACTCACCTTAAACAAAAAGCCACGGAAACCTCCTCTCGATCTCATCACGAAGCTCCCACGTCGACTCGTTGATGTTATGATTCTTCCAAAGGACTCTAACCAACGCAATGCTCTTGCTCCTCAACTCTTGGACTTTAGAATCTAAGATCCGAACCGGTCGTTCCTCATAAGTCATATCGGGCTCAATATCTTCCGGTATCCTCGGTAACACGTGAGACGGATCATGAACATACTTCCGAAGCATAGAAATTTGGAAAACGTTGTGCAACCGGTCCAAAGATGGCGGTAACGCGAGTCGATACGCAAGAAGTCCAACCTTTCCCAAAACCTCAAACGGGCCAATAAACCTCGGAGCCAATTTGCCCTTCTTCCCAAATCTACGAATACCCACCTTCGGAGATACTTTCAAGAACACCAAATCACCAATCTGAAAACTAAGGTCTCGCCTTCGGTTATCTGCGTAGCTCTTATGTCGACTCTGGGCTGTCTTCAATCTATCCCGGGTAACGCTAACTTTCTCAACCGAATCCCGAAGCAAATCAATACCCAAAGCTTTCGCTTCACCGACCTCATCCCAACAAATAGGCGATCTACACTTTCTTCCATACAAGGGCTCAAATGGTGCCATCTCGGTACTAGCCTGATAACTGTTGTTGTAAGAGAACTCCACTAACGGTAGGTGCGAATCCCAAGAATCGGAAAAGTCTATCGAACACGCTCGCAACATATCCTCCAAAATCTGAATAGTCCTCTCGGATTGACCATCTGTCTGAGGATGAAAAGCTGTACTGAATCGCAAATCTGTACCCAAAGCTTCTTGAAATGCCTTCCTGAATCTAGAAGTGAACCTCGGGTCTCGATCTGACACAATGCTAACCGGAACCCCATGCAATCTAACGATCTCATCGATATAAAGGGTCGCAAGCTTCTCCATCGAATATCTGATGTCAATAGGCAAGAAATGGGCACTCTTGGTCAATCTATCCACTATTACCCAAACACTGTCATACTTCCTACGGGTACGAGGTAGTCCCGTAACAAAATCCATAGTCACATGCTCCCATTTCCACTCGGGAATCTCTAACGGCTGAAGTAATCCCGCGGGTCTCTGATGCTCGGCTTTGACCTGCTGACACGTTAAACACTTCGAAACATACTCCGCTATTTCCTTTTTCATATTAATCCACCAAAATTGTTGCTTCAAATCCTGATACATCTTCGTACTACCTGGATGAATAGTATACCTCGATTTGTGACCCTCATCAAGAACTCTCTGCTTAATTCCATCAATATCGGGTACGCACAAACGACCACGGAAAGTCAACACTCCCACCGGGCTAATAGAAAAATCCTCAAAATTCTTTTCCTTCAATTTACCCATTATCTTCACCAACTCGGAATCTTCTTTCTGAGCTTCCTTTATCCTCTGAATTAGGGTCGGAGACACCCTAATATTCGCAAAAATAGCCACATGTCTCGATTCACGAGGAGATCAATCTCGAACATCCTCAAGCATTTTCCACTCACGAACCATCATCGAAACCACATAAGATTTTCTACTAATCGCATCGGCTACCACATTCGACTTTCCCGGATGATAAGAAATCGTACAATCGTAATCCTTCAATAATTCCATCCATCGGCGCTGTCTATTATTCAACTCTTTCTGGGAGAAAAGGTACTTCAACTCTTGTGATCCGTAAAAATCTCAAACTTCGCCCCATAAAGGTAGTGCTTCCACTTGTGCAACGCAAAGACAATAGCCGCTAATTCCATATCATGGGTGGGGTAATTCTGTTCACTCGGGGTCAACTTCCTCGAAGCATAAGCAATTACTTTCCCATTCTGCATCAACACACAACCCAAACCCTCTTTCGAAGCATCACTGTAAATCACTAGGCCATCGCTCCCATTAGGCAAAGTCAAGATCGGTGCGGTAGTCAACCTCTTCTTCAATTCCTCGAAACTCTTGTCACATTTCTCGGTCCACACAAACGGAACATTCTTTCGGGTCAATTGAGTCATCGGAGTAGCAATCCTCGAAAACCCTTCAATAAATCTTCGGTAATAACCGGCTAAACCAAGAAAGCTTCTAATCTCTGTCACTGATTCGGGTTTCTTCCAATCCACTATGGCTTCAATCTTTGAAGGATCCACTGAAATCCCATCTTTAGAAATCACATGACCCAGAAATGACACCTTCTCGAGCCAAAATTCGCATTTACTGAACTTCGCAAATAATTTCTCCCTCGCAAGAACGGATAAAACTATCCTCAAGTGCTGCTCGTGCTCCTCTCGAGATTTCGAATAAACAAGAATGTCGTCGATGAAGACTACCACGAACGAATCAAGATAGGGATGGAAAATCCGGTTCATCAAATCCATAAACACGGCCGGCGCGTTAGTCAACCCAAATGGCATAACCAAGAACTCATAATGACCATAACGAGTACGAAAAGCAGTCTTCGGAATATCCTCCGATCGAACCTTCAACTGATGGTACCCACTCCTCAAATCAAGTTTAGAGAAAACCACGGACCCTTGAAGCTGATCGAATAAATCATCGATATGGGGTAGAGGGTATTTATTCTTCACCGTAACCTGATTCAACTTCCGGTAATCGATGTACAATCTCAACGAACCGTCTTTCTTCCGCACAAATAAAACCGGTGCTCCCCACGGGGAAACACTAGGGCGGACAAACCCTCGATCAAGCAACTCTTGCAACTGAACCTTTAGTTCCTTCAACTCAGCGGGAGCTAACCTATAAGGCGCTTTCAAAATCGGAGCCGTACCCGGCAAAAGATCTATACAAAACTCAATCTCACGATCGGGAGGCATATCATACTCGGTAGAGAAAACATCGGGAAATTCCCGAACTACCCGAACACTATCCAAACTAGGGGATTCTTTCCTAGTATCAAGAACACTAGCCAAATACCCCTCACAACCACTATGCAATAATTTTCTCGCTTTCATAAAAGAAATTAAGCGAACCTTTCTACTCAGAGGACTAGCCTCAAACACAAATTTAGGCACATCGGGAATAGAAAAAGTAACAGTTTTCTTACGGCAATCAACGGAAGCATGAAACTTGCTCAACCAATCCATACCCAAAATGACATCAAAGTCTTGGATAGGAAGAACTACCAAATCCGCACAAAGGACTCGACCACAAATAACCACATCACAAGCACGAAAGACTCGATCAGAAATCAAGCATTATCCTATAGGGATCGACACCTCTAGCACGTACGGTAAAGACTCGAATGCAGCATTTAGCATGGAAGCAAATTGCACAGAAATGTATGAATGAGATGATCCTGGATCTACTAACGCTCGTGCGCTCACATTAGACACAGAAACAATACCTCCAATAACGGATGGATCATCGGTAGCTTGTTGTTGATTCATGGCAAATACCCTTCCTTGGACTTTGGGCTTCCCAGCGGCATCCCTTTTCTGACCCTGATTAGTACCAACTCCTGACCCGGATGCTTGTCCTCGGTATCTCGTGCACTCTCTCGCAAAGTGCCCCATTTCACCACAATTGATACACTTGCCTTGCTTTTTCCAACACCTATCTTCCGAATGGCCTACCTTTTGACAAAAGGTACAAGGCTTCTTATTGTGAATCCCCGGAGTAGTACCCGGATTCCTCGGTGTGATTTGCCCCTTAAACTGAGATTGTCCCCCAAAGTTACCTCAGTTATCGGAACGGTGTTGTGGCTTGCCTTGAGCTCCTTGCTTACTCGGGTTAGCTACCTCGGTCTTCCTCTTATGCTCCCCAATATCTTGCTCTATCAGGTAGGCTCGGTCCACCGCATCTTGGAAAGTCACAATCCGTTGAGCAATAAGTTGAGTACGGATGGAGGTCTTCAATCCCCGAATGAATCTCATAGCTTTTTGTTCCTCGGTCCTCACCAAATAGTCGCAATACCGAGCTAATTCTATGAACTTAGCCGAGTATTGTGCTATAGACAACACACCTTGCTCCAAGTTGAGTAGCTCGATCTCCTTTCGGTTTTGATCAACAACCGGAATGAAATGCTCCTTGAATTTGCGCACAAACAACTCCCACGCATACACCGTGTGAGTATCATCCCAAGTAGCTTTAATACCTTTCCACCAATGCTCGGCGGCTCCCACAAGCTTGTAAGCCGCAAACCGCCTTGTCCTCATCCGAACACCCAAATACATCATAAATCTTCTCCATAGACTCAATCCACAACTCAGCCTTCCTTACATCGGGCTCCCCATTGAATTCAACCGGTTTCAGCTTCAAAAATTGCTCCAATCCATAGCGGGGTGGTGCTTGTTCTACCCTCGGACCTTGATCATGTATGGCCTTCATGGCCGCCTCGAACATGCCTTGAAACATGGCACGTGCTTCTTCCCTTGTATCATTCTGATTCTGTGCCCCACTAGTACCTCCTCTGTTTCTTCTTCCAGACATTGCGAGTAATTACCTGTATAAGACATCAACCGTTAATCACTCCGCACACAACTACCCACCTAGGTCATACTAATCCACCTAGACTTATACATAGAGCTAATGCCATAGCTCTGATACCAACTGTCGCGACCCCGGACCCCGCGGGCCCGAGACCGCGATCTGGATGTCGACTCTAAAACCAAAACTGACAAATACCGAAGTTAAAAATTCCATTTGATACCAAAAGGTAATGATCCAAAGTTTTACAAATCAAAGTTTGATAAAAACCAAATACAACTATCATAAACTTCCACAAGTTTATGCCCAACAAAATACAAATATACAATTCTTAAAGACGTCATTGTTTGGTACAACTACCCCAAAATGGTTACACATTTACATAATGGGAACCAACCTATATCAACCTTCCCCAAAAGAACGGATCCACACTCGACGTCCTCTTTCTCGTGATCAGCGAGACTAATCCTTAGCACCTGGGGGGGGGGGTTAAGGAAAAACAAAGATAAAAGAAAAAGGGGGTGAGATAAATCTCAATAAGTTACTAATGCAACTACATGACATGCTATGATGCAATATCCAATAAGCAATAATAAATATCACATAGCACATAGCATTTATCACATAACAGATAGCAGCGGAAATAAACACATAACAAAGGATATAGCCAAGGTTTTCCAAACCGGAACATCCAAATAAAGGATCGCTGCGCAGCTTCAATAATCAACAAATCATCATCTTCATAATAGCATGAAAGCCGAAGAGAAAACCCCGGTACCGGAACCAATAACCATAACAGTGTCACAAAGGACAAGGACCATGACACAAAGTCATGCCCGATAGCCAGATACATTCACAGAGGAACGCTGACTTATCCTTTCCAAGGCCAATCTGGAGAAGGGGTAAAGAAGGGGGCAAAACAATGGTCAACGTTATAATGGACTTGGCTTTGCCATTATAATCCTTCCCATCGCCCGATGCAACAAGTATGCCAGCTGGGCTTCCAAATAAAAGCTAAGTAATAATAATTTAGCATGAATGAACAACTTAAGGTTCCAAAGTAGGGAACCAATCCAATTAAATCACCACAAAGGTAAACCAATATAAACAGCTCATCAAAGATGCCCAACATTACCAAAATGGTACTTAAATAAATTTCACATCATATTTATTCACAAAAGAATCAAATCCACACAATAAAGTGTTCCACGGTGTTATCTTAAGTTAATTAGAAGGATTAAACCTATACTAGTTAAGCCATTTAGTTTAAACAAGCAAAAAGGTCAAATTCCTGGAACAGGGGGCGGGCGGGCGCCTGGAATGGGGCAGGCGGGCGCCTGAATGACCAGAAGGTCTGGTCTTCAGAAAGGGGTATGTAGGCGGGCGCCTGGTACACCACAGGCGGGCGCCTGGTCTACGGGCTGGGAGGAAAACAGAGCTGGGTTTTACAAGTTTCGAACCAAATTCTCCCAAAACACCAAATACTCAAAATCAACTCCTTCTACAAGTTCTACAATGTACCAAAACCACTTATAACTAGAATGGGAATCCAAATACAACATTTATCAACCCCAAAACCAAATATTAAACCCAACATTCATCAATCTACCATTTTTACCCAAAACTCAAATAAATTCTAAACAAATTCAAAACCCAACCAAACTTCAAATATAACACATCAAACATTATCTAAACATGATATGAACATTTTAGCATCAAAATGGGGGAAAAGTAACTTACTTGAAAATAATGAAAGTTGACGGAATTCGATTCTTTTTGGTTCTACCCGATCCTATCGACGAGCTAAACAATGTTCAAGTTTTAAGAAATGAGAGAAGATGAGAGGAAGATAGAGAAAAAGAAGAGAGAAGGAAGAGAAGAAAAAAAAAGCTTACCACAATGTAGGAGAGAGAGGGAGATGGCTGGAAGGAGAGGGGAGAGTGAGGGAGAAGGTGAGGGAGGTGGGGGAAATAGGGGAATTATTCAAAAACTTGCACTGTCGCGACCCCGGACCCCGCGGGCCCGAGACCGCGAGCTGGACGTCGACTCTAAAACCAAAACTGACAAATACCGAAGTTAAAAATTCCATTTGATACCAAAAGGTAATGATCCAAAGTTTTACAAATCAAAGTTTGATAAAAACAAAATACAACTATCATAAACTTCCACAAGTTTATGCCCAACAAAATAAAAATATACAATTCTTAAAGACGTCAGTGTTTGGTACAACTACCCCAAAATGGTTACACATTTACATAATGGGAACCAACCTATATCAACCTTCCCCAAAAGAACGGATCCACACTCGACGTCCTCTTTCTCGTGATCAGCGAGACTAATCCTTAGCACCTGGGGGGGGTTAAGGAAAAACAAAGATAAAAGAAAAGGGGGTGAGATAAATCTCAATAAGTTACTAATGCAACTACATGACATGCTATGATGAAATATCCAATAAGCAATAATAAATATCACATAGCACATAGCATTTATCACATAACAGATAGCAGCAGAAATAAACACATAACAAAGGATATAGCCAAGGTTTTCCAAACCGGAACATCCAAATAAAGGATCGCTGCGCAGCTTCAATAATCAACAAATTATCATCTTCATAATAGCATGAAAGCCGAAGAGAAAACCCCGGTACCGGAACCAATAACCATAAAAGTGTCACAAAGGACAAGGACCATGACACAAAGTCATGCCCGTTAGCTAGACACATTCACAAAGGAACGCTAACTTATCCTTTCCAAGGCCAATCTGGAAAAGGGGTATAGTAAGGGCAAAACAATGGTCAACATTATAATGGACTTGGCTTTGCCATTATAATCCTTCCCATCGCCCGATGCAACAAATATGCCAGCTGGGCTTCCAATTAAATGCTAAGTAATACTAATTTAGCATGAATAAACAACTTAAGGTTCCGAAGTAGGGAACCAATCCAATTAAATCACCACAAAGGTAAACCATTACAAACCACACATCAAAGACGAACCACATTCCCAAAATGATACTAAATCAAATTCCATATCATATTTATTCATCAAAGAATCAGTTAACTCAAGAACATAACCAAAACTACTCACTCATCTCGAAGAGCTCAAGGAGAGCTTTAAAATGATAGCTTATACGCCTAAAACGGAGCCCGGATGAACAAGATGTGGCCCTCGAAAGATTGGACAAAAAGGGGAATAAATTCCTCAATAGGGGAGGGAGTGCGCGCGCCTCCTAGATCATTTGGAAAAATCGAGTTGGGAGAAGGAGAGGGTGCGCGCGCCTTCTATGGGAGAGGTGCGCGCGCCTCCTTGCCCGGAAAGGCAAATTCCGGCCAAAATTCCTGGGTATCCTCCATTAACAACCCCAAATCCAATACAAACCAAATCTTTACAAATTCTAACACTACCAAGATGGGAACTAAGGTACCTACACCATTTTGAGCCAAAGGAACTCCAACAACATCATCTAGGGACCTCACTCAAGAGTGATTCAAATACCACAATTTCACAAAAATGAACAAAATGCAAATCACTCCCAAACCAACCCAGGATGCATTAAATAGCATTCATAACATCAAATAAACATGGAGTAGCATTTCTAGCATAAAGATAGGGGGGAAAGCAACTTACCCGGATTTTCCAAGGTTGATGGATTTCAAATATTTTTGGCTTCCAACGAACCTATCGACGATCTAAACATGGTTCACGTTTTAAGAAATGAGAAATAACAAGAGGAAGAAGAAGAAAATGAAGAGAGAAGTAAAGGAAAAGAAAACTCACCAATGCTAGAGAGAGGGAAGGAGTTGGCTGGGAATGATGGAGTGAGTGAGGGAGAAGGTGAGGGAGGAGAGGGGAGTAGGGGAAATAATTCAAAATGTTACACTTAGGCCCCCTCTCTCACACTACACACAAACTACACTCCCTACTAACCATTAAGACCCAACACTCCCACACTAGCCCAAATAACTCTAATACAATGCTAGGCATAAATATTATAACACATAAATTGCACACATAATTATTTAAATAAATAATAATTTAAATAAATAAATAAGCAAATAATTAAATAAAAATCATTTATTACTTAATAAAATAGAGCCTAGACTTCGGGTCGTGACATGCACTTAGGCCCCCTCTCTCACACTACACACAATACTACACTCCCTACTAACAATTAAGACCCAAATAAAACGCTAGGCATAAATATTATAACACATAAATTGCACACATAATTATTTAAATAAATAATAATTTAAATAAATAAATAAGCAAATAATTAAATAAAAATCATTTAATTACTAATAAAATAGAGCTTAGATTTCGGGTCGTGACATTTAGTGCGTTAATATCTTAACTATTTCCTATTGTACCCTTTCTAATTGTTTTGCATTGCATACATGTAAATACAAAAAACTCTTTGTTTTCTCCCTAAAAAATAACTAGTTTTTGTCCGTACACTACCACTAGGTCCTTGTCACACTGCACACCCTTCTGGATACTCCGCTGAGTGCAAAGATTTTGGTGATCCTATCGCCTCTATCTTCGTGGGACCCGGGCTATCTAACTCACTGTTTTCACTTGTGAAGAAGTCTAGGTTAATCCCTTGTTCATTTCGAAACCATGCACTCACAAAGTGTAGGACACTCCAAAGTTGACCGGTTGGTTTGGCTAGCTTTTCTTTATAGACAATTAACGTGTCGTTCATGCCGTCATCCGTTAAGTCTTTAATGAGTCGAGATCCTTCCAGAGAAAAAAGCACAAAAAATGAAATTCCCTACAAGGGTGTGCATATGGTAAGCCGAGTGATACTTTGTATAAGGATCTCAACTCGTTAAAAACTTAATGGAAGTAACATAAACGTTACGTTAAATGCCTTTAAACAAGGGTTAGTCGCTAGGATCCGTTAGGTCGGTGGAAGTCGCTTTCCCTATAGGACCCTCGCCCAAATTTTCCATTTGGGATGTGCAATACAGGTGAAAAATGAGGGGTCTATAGATGTAGTGATGACCTCCACTGATCCAGGTTTTGTAGATAGTAACCCAAAAAAGGGGTACCCCTTCCTACCATTAGGACTAATAATACATTGTTTTGTAAATAACAAAAATACATTGCATGAGCCTTGTCCCGTCCTAAACCTCTCGTCCACTACCTCTATAGAGAAGCAAGTTTGGGTCCGTTCCGGTGGTCGTCTTCAATGGTCAAGCCTTCCGCAAGCTCAGTCTTCAGTCTCTGTACCAACGATGTCTCCATCATCAGAACCTACTACTCTTAGTGTCTCTACTCCGCCATTCTCCTCTTCTGCCGATCCAGAGATCGCCGCCAGTATCAAGCCCTCAGATATTCCGCCACCTCTCCATGTTTTCTTCACCAACCTCATGCTACATATCTCTAAGCTTGAGGATAGGAGCAAGTCTCTAGAAAGGGTCAACCAAGAGCTCAAAGATCATCTTCATACGGAAATGAAGAAGAAAGGTGTAGTAACTAGTTTCCATAATGGAGAGACTATTCTTATCGAAGACGAGACAGTGCCTGTGACTTACCCTGCCAATGATGATGCTATCCCTCTCAAAGTGCCCAACTACAAAAGGGTTCCGCCTCCTAATTTTGGTACTAAAGCAACCTCCAGCAAGGGTCTGTATGAGCCGTCACCAGAATTGATGGGTAGTTACTTGTCCTCTAC
Organism: Campanula takesimana; assembly: GCA_026119855.1. Taxonomy (NCBI): domain Eukaryota; kingdom Viridiplantae; phylum Streptophyta; class Magnoliopsida; order Asterales; family Campanulaceae; genus Campanula; species Campanula takesimana. The sequence goes on along the minus strand of JAOWBW010001808.1, from coordinate 105,524 downwards.
CAAGTTGCCATCGCCTTCACTACCGTTGAGCATCGGTGCCGCCGTACCTACAATCTCCACTGGTCCTCTCGCTACGCAAGCCTATGGTAGCACAGATTTCTCCAATCACCCTTTAGTGGTTGCCATGCAAGAACAGATCCGCAAGTTATCCGACACGGTCTCCAAGCAATCCGCTCTGATTGTTAAGACCATTGACCCGAGTAATGTGGTTGCTCTACCTAGGGACTTCAAGATGCCGAAGGTCTCTACATTCCATTGTATTACTTGTCCCAAGACTCATCTCGACAGTTATGCACTAGCCATGAGAGCCCGTGACTGCACCAATGAGCAAATGGCCCGAGTCTTCCACACCACCTTGGACGGAATCGCTCTCCGTTGGTTCTTGAGTTTTGATTCCTCCGAACGAGAGACATGGGAACAAATCACCGCTACTTTCTGCGAGAAGTATTAGTAAAACCTAGATTGGCACGTCAACCGTACTGATTTAGAGAACACAATGCAGAGGCCCGGTGAGCCTATCTATGACTTCTACAAGAGGTGGAATAACAAGTTAGCAGAAGTTCAATACCCTCCTAAAGCAAAGGAACAAAAGCAAATTTTTGTCAAATGCTTGTTGCCCGAACTTAGGGTGGCGATTGGAAATGGTTACTTTCCTGATCTGCGAGAAATGGTCGATGGTGGGGTCAGACACGAAGCTGGCATTACTGGTGTTGTTAAAGAAGCTGCCAAAACGGGAAACTCTTCCTTCCGCTACAAAGCTCCGACAAGTACTGCTCCTAGATCTAAAGAGGTCGCCGGTCAAGTAAGGATGGTCTAAGACAACTCCGCCTTAGATGTCCAAGCAGTTACAAACAATTTTCCCCGAAAGGAAGATCACTTCGACAACTTCGGTATGCCTACTAGCAAAGTTTTGAGGTATTAATAAAGAAGGTTTGATCAAGCCGCTTGAGAACTTTGAACCCATCAACAAAAAGGTCAATCTTGATGCAACCAAGTTCTGCAAGTACCACAAGTACATCGGCCATACAACCGACGACTGCGTGCAACTCAAGCGTGCCATCCAAAAGCTCATAGCCGATGGAAAGATAGAGAAGCCTAAAGGTCCGAACACCATAGAAAACCCGCTCCCTAACAATGGTGGCGTCAACATGGTCGAGCTTATCGGAGGTGACATTGGTATTCTAGAAATGGTATATGCCTTTGCCGAACTGGGGCTAGACATGAACGCTCTGTTCGGAGGACTAGTCGAGATTGGGGTGATAACTCCCTCGGAGCACGGATTTAAATGGCCCAATCATGGTTGTGACATGTCCAAGTTCTGCTACTACCATAGAGTGTCCGGACACACCAACAATGAGTACTTTACCATCAAACAGACAGTACAGAAGCTCATCAAGGACAACATCATCGCCGACCCAAGGAAGATCATCGCCATGGATGTCAATATGGTAGAAATAACTGGAGATGATACTAGCGTCTTAGAAATGGTCGAAGCCTTCAAGAAACTACAGTTGGATATGAGCTCCTTGTTCCGTGGTTTATCAAGAATGAGGGTGCTCAAACCGTTAAAAGCCTATGAGTCTCATCCGAACAGTGATCCGATGAAGTTCTGCAACTTCCACAACATCATCGGGCATACCACCGACGAATTCTCACAGCTAAAGCGTGCTTTACTGAAGTTGATCAATGACCGAGTGCTAACAGATCCGAGGGGGATTATAGCCAAGATTGAAGAAGAGAAACAAATGGATGTCTCAGATCTGGCTGATGCCTTTGGAAGGCTAGGGACCACCATCACCGGCATACTCGAGCAATTTTTAGCAAGGGGCTTACTCAAGAAACCCAAAAAATACTTCATACCATTCTCTAACAATCCAGAGAAGTTCTGTGACTACCACCAGATTACTGGTCACACCACCGAAGAGTGCACCGCATTAAAGAAGTCAATTCAAAGGTTGATCAACAAGGGTTCCATCGAAGATCCTAGACTCTCTTTAGATAAAAATAATATAGCAACAAACATTGGTGATCTAGCCGAACCTATTGTGGCAGACTCCGAGTTTTATAGTGACGATGAAATAGGCTGTACTTTAAAGTTTATTAATGATAGTAATTTTTCTTGTTATATGCTGTCATTAGATGAACTATCTTTGGAAGCTTCTCTTTTAGGAGGCTGCGACCCCGGTTCACTTAAATCTCCACCGCTATCTATAGCCGAAATCTTCGCAGAATCCGCGAAAATGCCACAGTCTCCATACGACGTGCGAGCAGAAATCAACCTACTCATGAGGTCCAGACAGATCTACCAGTCAGACCCCAAGGATACAAAGAAGATCTTCAACAAAGATTCAGAACCATCAGGCCTTAAGAAAGAAGATCCCATCCTCACGCAGCTTAAGCAAACCCAAGTTCACATCTCTCTGTGGTCCTTACTCACTTCTTCCCTAGCTCATCATCAAATGCTCGAGAAGAACTTAGCAACCACTATGGTCCCATCAGACACCACCCCTGAGAATGTCACCCAAATGATCGGTAACATTCACTTCAGGAATATCATCACCTTTTCAAAGCTCGATGAACCTCCATTTGTCATTGATCACAATGAACCGCTGCACATTATAGTTGAAATCAGCGGGAAGAAAATCCCTTGAGCCTTTGTGGACAACGGATCCGCCATCAATGTACTACCATCACGAATGATGGACATAGTAGGTGAAGACCCAACCACTCTAATACCCTCCAAACAGACAATCAAGGCCTATGACTCCACATGCAGATCAGTATTGGGAATTGTTACGCTGCCCATCTCCCTGGGGACACAAACTCTGTCTACAGATTTCCAAGTGATTAACATAGCATCCTCCTTCACCATCCTGCTAGGACTCCCTTGGCTCCATAAATCTAATGCCGTTCCGTCCTCCCTACATCTTTGTGTTAAATTCCAGTCAGGGAACGAGGTGACAGTTATCTACAGCGACCTAGTAACAGCTCAAGGCACCGACACGAAAGGAGTACCTGTATTACAGATTCAGCATGAAGAAGATCGCCGGCTCTTCAGTGGCTTCGAAATAGTGGCATAAGCCCAGATAAATGATAACAATCTCACCAGAACTTCTGATAAAGTGCTACCCATTTACAAGATACTTCGAAACATGGGCTTCATACCGGGGCTGGGGCTAGGTAAGCACTTACAAGGTCCCACACACTTGACTGAGGAAGTAGACCATAATTGACTGAGGAAGTAGACCACAAAGGCCTGTTCGGGCTAGGATACATGCTTACTCCCACTGACAAAGCAGAGCAGAAACAGATAGAGGTACTCAAGAAGAAGAAACTCCCTTACAAGAAGTATGATATGAATCCTTACTGCCTCTCCCTCAATAGTTATTATGTGAAAGAAGGTGAAGACTACTCAATCTTCGAGTTCGCAGAGCCATGGTTCGACCACAACGGCAAGTTATAAAAGGGCTTTAAAATTTTCAAAGATGTCGAGTTCGACCGGGCCAGTCTAGAGCTAAAGTATATGGAACCTCGAAAGGTTACTGGTAGAGTTACTACCATCCAGAATGAGTACTGCATCAAAGTGAACAAAGACCTGACTTACGATACTGAATTCGTGTCAGTCGATGAACCATTGGTCGCGAAGCCAAGGAAACAGAGCCATGGGACAGCCAAGATTTGTTCCAGCACTTGAACCTCGAAGACGATATCGTGGCTGCTATTGAATACAGACTTGTAACTACTGCTATCGAGAATCTTGGGCTGGTCTGCTCACCTCCTAGAGAGTCATTTCCCCCTAGGTCGGTTAGGTTCCCTGTTCTCACTTATGAGTTCGTGTCTTCATCCAAGTCTAATGACCTCAAGTCAAAAGACTATGATGTAATTGCAAATAATGTCTTTCTTCGTGCATTAATTAAAAATCTCGATCTTTCTGAGTATCCCGCTATAGCCGCTCTTATAAATGATAAATTAACTAATCAACCTAATGATATACCAATAGTTAATAACGATTCATTAAAAGATACAGACACAAGCAAACTTAATAACGCATACATCTGGGAAATCTCAGAGCAGGTTATGAATCAAAGGGAAAACCGAGCCCAAGCTGCCGATGAGGTGTTAACATGTGTGAATCTTGGAAGACAAGACAAGCCAAAGTGGACTCGGATTGGAAGCTTCTTTCAAGATGAAGAGCAAGAAACATTGATCAAGCTGCTCAAAGAATTTAAGGACATCTTTGCATGGTCCTGTGACGACTCGCCAGACAGAGGTTGGGAACGAGTGACAACGCCAGACATTGGGTCAGTAAAGCAAGCGATGCTGTCAGTCAAGCCCGATTGGTCACCTCGAATGGCCTTAGAAATTGAAAAGCTGCTACAGAGAGACTTCATCAAGTCCGTATTTTGGCCGAAATGGTTACTCAACATCACCTCTAGAAAGAAGGACAAAAGGAAGGTGACAGTTCACCTAGACATCATAAGTCTTAACAAAATGAATCCCAATCACAAATTCCTGCCATTTGACTTGAACGCACTGTTAGAAGCCACCAAAGATAGAGAGGTTTGATCATTCCTTGAAGGTTTCCTCGATAAAAATCGGATACCCGCGGCAGCACAGACAGACGAGAAGTTACTCTTTCACACTCCATGGGGTACCTATTGTCACGCCAACAGATTCCTAGAATGGAAGGGCATTGGTATCTCTTACCACATGCCAAAAGGATCACCAATGGATACAGACGTCTACATAGATGACCTAGTGTTGCACTCCAAAAGATCCTACAGCCGACACATCGAAGATCTGCGAAAAATCTTCAAAATTCTGAGAGGTCAGAAAATTCTCCTTGATTCGTTGAGATGCAGATTTGGTACTATTCAGACGAAAGCTCTAGGGTATAGATTGGGACAGAAATTCGAAGCCGACCCCGAGAAAGTTAGTAAGTTAATAACAATTTCACCACCTCGCCAAGAAAGTGAAAGGATCAAACTCATAGGTCTGCTACACTACATTAGCCGCCTCACAACGGCAGGAGACCCGGTCCTCAAAGAATTACAAAATTGCTCAGAAGAAGTATGGAATCAGAAATGTGAGTTGGCTCTAACTCAACTAAAGAGCCACTTAGCGAATACCCCATCCTTACGACCAACGCACGGGAGGTTTGAGTCACAGAAAGGAGCCCCCATCATTTTCAACATTGCACAAGCTCGGATCTACCGTTGGGCCTCATATTCAAAGCACTAAGGAAAATTGGTAAATTACAAGAAACAAACTCTGATACGATGTCGCAAACCAGCGAGCCAAGCAGAAGGTGCGCATATCATTAGAAGGAAGGACATGGCACTGATGATTTCCAAGAATTAAAAGAAGAGGTTCGACTACTCATCGAGAAGGGTCGCCTGGTCAAGTGGAATGAAGACTAGATATACATGGATGACAACGGCCTCCTCCCAGTCAAGGTTTACAATCTCCGCCGCTACTACAACTAACCTCCACGGTCGGTCTCCACAAATGGTACTCTCCTATGATCACTCCTGCTCTCCATCAACGGTGTTCTACAACGGTCGCCCCCTTGTAAAAAAAAAATTAGTCTCTCTACTTCCCATCTTCTATCTTCCCTTTCTACAATCAGAAATGAACTACGGTGATATGAGCCCCTTAGCCCTTATTGTAAATAGGGAACGTAGGCAGCCTTCAATGGTGCGGTCTAAAAAATAAATAAAAATCCAAATCTGGTTTGAGCAAAATTTCAAATAACGCAAACAATCTGTTTATAACTAAAGCGAAATCTCTATTTCCACAAGTCACTACACGTTAACATTTATTTGATGAGTCTAAGCTCGAAAGAACCGGCGAATAAATAACCTGCTTTGAAATTTAAATAAACTAATAATAAACTAAAATCTAAACTATGTGTCTGCAACGACTGTAGTTGGATACTCGGAGTCATCCCTCTTCTTCCTCTTCCTTATCCCTCTTAGTTTTCTTGTATCTTCGTCCACGTCTAGCCTGTCTAGTAGGATCTTTAAATAAAGCCTTACTAAGCTGAGTCACCCCACTTGGGCCTTCTCTCTCTCTTTTCCTCTCAGTAGGAGCTAGATGAGTAAACTCGGTCTCCAACTCCCGTTATACATTCTCATCCTCCCTCAAGCGTCTGCTCGAGACATAAGGGACCACCGCCCCACGTCTCAATCTTCTTAAAGATCCATCCCATATTCCCCAAAGTCGTCTGATACCAGTCCAAGTATTCTCGAGACAGAAGTATGCCACGTGGTCGCTGTATACAGAGAGTGCTGGGCATGAGATCATATGACCAACATCGCTCCAAGAGCACTGCAACCCCGTTATTCATGGGAAGTATCGGGTCAGTAACCTTACTACAAGTCTCATCCCATAAAGAGGGTATAATCTGAGGCATCCCGTACTGACGGCACACCCGCACTGCATAATAGTAAGTTGTTTCATCAAAGGTGTTGGTAGTGGTGCCCTAGGCACGTTTAATAAACGTTGTAATTGTTATCATTTATTTCATATCAATAAAGAGATGTTTTGATTATTATTGTTGTTCATGGTTACTTATAATAATCTCCGTCCCTAGTACTTGTTAAGCACTAGTATAAAGGCTAAATGATCATAGGATGATCATGTTAGATTTATGGGTACTTGTTTGGAACAAGGTACTGGACATGACCCGCTCTATGAGATTTATGTCATGGTCTATGTCATACATATATCTCATATTAGTTATGTCATTTGAATCCTTAGACATGAAGTTATTATAGTCTTCCACTTGATGAACATTATGTTTGACATATTCAAACGCTACTTTTAACCGAGTAGTTATAAAGGGTATGATTGGCATAATCGGATTCACGTAGGGAAGAATAATAAGCTAAATGGATTTGTCCCTCCTCGGAGAGATGTCAAGCTTGGGCCTCTCGTAGGAATGATGTTGATGAAATGTTCAGCCGGACTCAAATGAATTGATTGGATCAATGTCATTTGGATTATCAACATATTCGGAATCGAGAAAGTATTGAACAAAACAAGTTGACTCGTGGACAAAGGGATTATGACATATTCTAAAGGAATGCGAACTTGTATCTAGTTATACTATTTGGGTAGGTATGACGGTTTGCTAGAACCTAATCATACCTTATGGTTTCATGTTTGAACCCATTGCCAACTTAGTATAATCCTAGAGGGTCACACACAATAGAACGAATCTTTAAAAGGACTACATTGGAATTTTGGAAATTCTGGACTTTCTGGGGAAGTGGGCGACCGCACATAATGGACTGGGCGGCCGCACACTTAGCTCATTTTTGTACCAGTTTTGTTTCAGATAGTTGTGCGACCGCACAGATGTTTTTGGGCGGCCGCACAGTACTGTCGGGTGGCAGATTCCTAATTTGATTAGGAAACGAATTTGGGACGGATTTTGACACAAGTTTCCTATTTGGAATAGGTCATACTTGTGTATAAAAGACCAAATTCGGCCAGCACTCTAAGCTAATGATTTTGTGAGTCTCAAAGAGTTTGAGAGAGGTTTTATTTTGTTCTAAAACATTCTTGGTTGAAGAACAAATAATACACAAAATAAATTCCATATAGTTCTTTTGATTATGGAAAAGCGTTTCACAATTTGGTCTAGCAACCAAGATCAAAGAAGCTCCTTTGATATTCGTTCGAAGTGTGGATACCGCTAGAGGGTGAAAATCATCATCTTCAAAGTTCGTGTTCAAGCTTTGTGATCGTGATCAAGTCTTCAAACCTCCACCAAAGACCAAGAGAATTTGATAGCCATCAAGGGTTAGTTTATTCCTATATTCATGTTATTGTATTTGATTTAATCATATGAAAGGATCTATGGCTTTGGGTTTCAAAATTTTAAATGCTAAATTCCGCTGCGCATGTTTGATCGAAACCCAACAAAAGGCAGGGACACGAATCATGCAGAGACCACTCTGAACCCACCGTGCTCTGATCACCTCCCAGTGAGGCACCATCCACTCGATCTGAGCGGTACTCATCTGTGCCATATATGTCACCCATGCAGAATGAGCCATCCCTGCAAATCGTTGCCTTATGCGCCTACTCTGGCAAACCCAAGGGGATACTGGCCCGACAGGGTCCTCTAAGACTCGAAGTCTTTCCTGCAGCCACAAGGTTAGCAGTCTGGTACTTCCCCTGGTCATCTTTCGAGCTCCTGAAGCCAATTCTCCAATACCATGCAAGGTTTCCCAAGCAAGAAAGGGACGATACTGCGATTGGCTCGAGCCTGATCCACCATATCAAGATAATCCATGGTAGCTACTCCTACGTAAGGTGGAAATAATACCGAGGCAAACCGACAGAGTGCCAGACAATCCATAGCTGTGTCAGACTCTACCGTGCTATTAATAAACCTAATAGGAAACTCACTGAGGTTAACATCACAATCCAACAGAAAACCCCTAGCATCTTCTACAGAAATTCTCAGCAGTTGGGAAATCCGAAGTTCGGAAGACACTTGAGACTGTGGCATAGCTACCCTATCTGTCACTGTCACACCACAAAGAGCGGTAAAATCTTCATACGTAGGGGTGATTTCATTATAAGAAAAGTTGAAGATGTGATTCTCGTTGTCCCAGAATTTAGTAGCACCACGAATCAGGTTCTCATCGGACTTAACCCTATACAAGGACCAAAGGCACCTAATTCTGAATCTCTATTCAAATTTTGCACGAGTTGTCCTCGAAAGCTTCCCAACCCAAATCGTCAAGCTCTTGATGAAATAGTTTTGTCTCTCCTCAGAGATCCTAGGGTGTCTGTCCATCAGAAAAGCGTGGAAGGATCAAAATCTAGAGCAAAAAAGAAGAAAAACTGTTGTCTGCCTCGTCTGTTTGCGCAGGCTGTTAATATATAGGGTAGGGAGTTCAAGTCCTGATCGTACAAGTAAAAATCTGATGAAAATCGTGTCAGATCAAGGATCAGCCGCGCGGCCAGACTCTCCTACGATAATTGGCCAGGCGGCCACTTCAGCCAGTTCAGACAGATTGCCAGTCCGTCCCCAACAAACGCCGGAATTTCAGACATATTTAAGGTCACAAGTCACAAAAGAAGTCCGATAAAGAAGGTGGAAATGCCCGATAGTGTGCAATCCCTATTTTACCCCTAAGGCTCATGCATTAATATAAAAGCATGTAAATAAAATACTAATTTATAATATATATATGAAAACTAATAAAATATTGTACATAAATAAATATCTGTTTGTTTGTTCCTCTCCTCTCTCTCTCTAACAAATTGCAGGAAATAAAAGGACTACATCTAGTCCGAGTCGGATCCCTCGACATCAACATCCTCTTCATCGTCATCCTCTCCACCCTGCTCTATGCGATGGGACCTACTAGCTCCCGAGCACCTACTCCGGACAGACCTCGAACTCTCAGCCCTTGTAGGAGACCTCTCTCTACGCTGAGGCAGCACCACATCATCCCGATGGCAGGTACAAGCAGCAGCCAAGCTCCGGAATAGCCTCTCAAAAATATTTCCCCTATGGACAGATCAGATATAGGCCTCCCGAGTCACCTAAGACAGATAAAAATACAGAGCTGAGACAACTAGTCTAAAGTGTGTGTGTGTAAAGACAACAATAAAAGTAAGGGTAGCTCCAAGTGGAGGAAGTTGGGCCCCGGTAACCTCGTCAATCTAAGTCAGAGTCAGATAAAGGTCAATCTTAACACCTCCCCGCCACATCCAGATACTATCAGGAAAACGAGGCATATCCATACCATGCCTAGCACCTCTACTCGACCTCGCCGGATAGTCACCGCTCGCCCTCACTCTAGCCGTATACAACATGTTCCCCAGCGGCTCAAGCGGGGCCTATATCGCAGGATGTCTGCTATGCTGTCTACAGACTCTCTCGCCAAGATACATGGTATCCCCAGTCAACCCCGTCAAGAAGCAACGGGAAGCAGTGAATTCCTGAGCCTGACCAACCCCTGCCAGCACCTGATCCGACCAAGGGAAGAACTAGAAGTCCTCATGCAGCGGACCACTAAACCTCACATTAAAAAATCCCCAAATCTGGAGTCTTCCTGGCCTTGCCACGGCCCTCCAACCGGTTTCTCTTTGCCCAGAATCTCATAACCGAGACTTCTTTCACCCCATGCACAGCAAAAGGAGCAATATGGAATAGTTCGTAGACCCACACCTGTGAAAAAGGCAGTATTTCAGTCTATACAGTTCTAACCAAAAGACAGACATGGAATGAAAAGGATCGATTCAGGGACATACCTCAAAGGCCAACTGAAAACAGTCAAAAGATGAGGTACGAGACCTCGAGAAAACATCTAGAGCCCTGTACATCTCTGCCAGCCTGGCTCCGCCCCATGAGATCTGACTCGCCGCCCTCTCTAAATCAGCCAGAGCACCCAACAAGGAAAACCGACAAAAGGTCCTCGCACTCGGGAAAATGATCTATGACAAACAGTACCACAAGATGGCCCTCACCAGCAGTCAGTATCATGAACACCCTCAACAAAACCCTGGATAGCCTCCTCCACCAAGATCCTCAGATAACCCCCCTCAAAGCCGTTCCCCTTGACACCTTTGCCCAACGGCATCCCAATCAGCTCCACCTGACGGTGCGGGTCCGCAGCTAAGGACTCATCAAAAGGAAGCTCCACGTCCGTAAACATGATCCCCGTGATAGCAGTAAAGTCGGTCGGAGTAACAGCCACCTCTTCCCAACTAAAATGGAATGTATGGGTGGTGTCCCACCAATACTCCCTCATCGCCTCAACCAAACCCATCACCTTCTGGGTCCCCTCTACAGCCCGTACCGCATCAAAAAACGGACCGAAGTCCAGAGCCCGGATCATCTCCTTCACCATCCCAGCCAGTGGAAATCTCCTTGTGAATACCCCTTTCCGATGAAGCGACGCATGGGAAGTATCTTGTGATTATTTTTATTTACAAAGGGAATATTCTTAACGAAATTAAAATTATGAGAGTCGCCACGCCATTTTAATTAAAGCCAAAACATTGAAAAAAGCATTTTTAGTGGGTTCGGGGGTCAAATTACAACAAGAGAAGAATATTGAACGTTATCACTCCTATTGCCCGAATTGATCGGTCTTTCTATCATGATGAATGTGTTAGTAGTGTGTTAGTGATTTAGACCGGATCCGAAGATTGCCTACGTTCCTCTCAATGTGAGAAGCTCAGGTCAGCGTAGTTCGCAGAGAATTTAGAATAGGCAGAAGAATCGGGATCATGCATAATGAGGGGGAATTTACCTAAAGATTAGGGTTTAGAAGTAGTTCCTAGATCATCCTCGGGTTGATGAACCCTCGATCATCATCGGCTATGAAATAACATGTAATTATGAAGATCACAACCCTAAATATAGCATAAATAAGGTTTTAATCTATGAACACGAAGAACATGCGAAGAACATATTATGAACATATGAATGAACATGCAAAGCTCATGAAGAAACTATGAATAAACATGTACGAACATGAATATAAAAGATCTACATTAAAAATAATGCAAGAACATGAAGAAAAAGTTAGAAAACTTACCTATGTTGGCAAGAAATAAACCTTGGATCTTCTTGAGTGTTTGAATGCTAATTAGAGAGCAAAATAGTGTTTAAGAACTCCAAAATTCGGACTTTAGAACTCTCAAAATCGGACCCTTAAACCAATGGAATGGAATTGGTTTATATAGTAAACTGATGGGAAGATCTGATGGTCAGGATCATCCAGCGCAGGGTTGGCCGCCTGGCCATGGTTGAAGCCGGTGACAAGAGTGGCCGCGTGGCCAAGATCAACGCGTAGCAAGGTTGGCCGCGTGGCCAAGGTTGCAGGCTGACTTGATTCTTAAGCTAGGGTTTCTGCATGGTTTTAAGGAAACCATTTGTTACCTATTTTGATAGATTTTGTCATAAATGAGATATTTTGGGAATCCGGGACAAGTCTTTGCAAGGTTTCTAATTCCTATAAAGTCCTTGTATTTTTGGGAAAGTCCTAATAAACTCATTTTCAGGTCGGGTACTAACAGTAGCCCCTCGGCGACGCTTCTTGCAAGGCAATGTGGGGTCGACGATAAAAGAAGGATCCGTCTGAAACATGAGTTTCAAAACAGATGAAAGGTAAGGGAACGGCTGAACCTTGACAGGCGACCTACGTATCCGTGGGGGAATCAAGCCAAACGTAGTTCAAATCTGATGGGGAAATTTAGAGTGATTGTCCTCTGATGGGAAACGATGTCTTCTGCTGGGGAAAATGCACCTGCTGGGGATGATAGATGACCGCGTTGGTCGCATTGGTCAGGTGACTGAACCTTTTCAGGTTTCCTACGTATCCTCAGAGGAATCAAGACGGTCGTAGTTCAGAGACATTGGGGAAAGACGAGACATCGAACTTCTACTGTGGATAATAAACCTACGGATACTATCTTGTATGAAGAATGAACATTCGTAAGTAATGAAGTTATTTGGGAAAATTAAAGACTACGTTGTCTAAATAATCCCAAGATGGAATGGTAAACGAAATCAGGATCGCCAGGGTTCCTGCCGATTGCGCTAAAGTAATAGATGTCGGATCTCTCGCGAACAGAAAATGCCGAGGCTTCTGCCAATCACGATCGATCTAGGATACGTATGTCATAGAGGCGCCGAAGTCACTATGATCACGCAAATCCTAATAATAGATGCCGGATCTCTCGCAAACAAAAACGACGAGGCTTCTGCCAATCACGATTGATCAAGGATACGTATGTCATAGAGGCGCCGAAGTCTCTACAATCATACGAACCCTAATAGATGCTGGATCTCTCGCAAACAGAAACGCCGAGGCTTCTGCCAATCACGATCGATCTAGGATGCATATGACATAGAGGCGCCGAAGTCTCTGTAATCATACGAATCCTAAGCAAATATTCGGTGAAGAATTGAAATTTTAAGGGGCTTTCCATACCCAAAGGTAACGAATATCAGTCAAAGTAGTGCTAAGGGCATTTAAAATGAATTAAAGGGAAAAGATCAAGGGCAAAAAGGGAATTTTATCTGAAGGGACAAGGTTGGCCGCGTGGCCAAACACACTGAATTGCAATAGTGGCCGCGTGGCCAAGAGCGCTGAGTGGTCAGATTTCCTTCACGTGGATCGCTGATCTGACGGCTGGGGTCGCAAGCGCATAAGTGGCCGCGTGGCCAAAGTTGCCGGCGGGCTGATTCTTGGTCACATCACCAGAAACCCTCCCTCTTCTCCTTCTTTCTTCTTTCTTCTTCTTCCTTCCTCCATTGTTGATGAGTTAGGGAGAGAAAATTGAGTTTTTAGAGAGAGAAGGCTCGGATTTTGATAATTTTGAAGATTTCATTTCACATATTTCTTGAAGCTATGGCAGATTGGATCAATGAGGCGTTATTTAGGGATTTTCTGGGCCAAGGTGGGTATATGCTTCCACAACAAGAGCAACAAGGAGAGGGGCACGGTGATGCTCAGGGCGGCGGAAATGTAGGGGTTGACCCGGGAGCGGGCTTTGAAGCGGCGCCCTTGATTCCACGGGGCGGTTTGAGACCACGAGCCGCGACTCGAAATTACCGCGATAATCTGCTGCGGTCTACGTTCGACCAAGATTACGATTTTTTCATCGACTCTGAGCGCCATTGGTCGATGGGGCTTCAGGAGATGCGAGAGGTAAATTTCAAATTCTCACTCCTCTCCTTCTCGCACATTTGTATGTTTTATGCACATAATATGAAATGCTAGAATAATGGAATGCTAGAATTTCAATTGCTAGAATTGTAAATTGCTAGAATGGTAACATACCTGTGCTGTGTTTACCTGTAGAGGATCAAGGCTCGGGGGTCCACAGTGACTGTGGGCAAACTGTGGGCGTCCCTGCCGGAGGGACCGGGCGGTTTGCGTGCTCGGATCGAGGCTATGGGCTTTGGCCCATTGTTTGACAGTGTCCGCATGGTCGGGGCTACCCTGAAGGTGGCAACGGTGATAGAGGTGTGCCGGGAGTTCTGGTAGGATACCACCCATACCTTCCACTTCAGTTGGGGCGAGATTACCATCACGCCGACGGATTTCACGGCCATCACAGGGTTGAGGTTTACTGGTACCCCTTTGCCTTTTGATGAGAGCTTGGCGGAGCGGCAGGACTATAGACAGGCTCTGCTGGGAGTCGACACCGACCTGGGAGGAGGTGTCAAGGGTTATGGAGTGGAGGCTGGGAAGGTGAACCGCTTGGTGGAGGTGGCTATTGAAGCCTTTGGTAGGGGGGAGTATGATTTGGATTGTTTGGTCCGGCTGTTCTTATGGTACAGCTTTTCGGAGATCTTGTTTCTGAGTGGGGCTACTGTCTGCCGGTACTCACTGCTAGGGGCTTTGGTGGACTTGGACCTAGTCGGTGGGATTTCTTGGGGTGGAGCCGGGTTGGCTGAGATTTACCGGGCATTGGACCATTGCTCGAGGGCTAGCTCGTCGGCTTTTGACGGGTTTCAGTTCGCCTTTGAGGTATGCTCTTGACTACCTTTCTTTTTTTTCACATTGTTGAGATTTTCGCTCTATCTTTTGGTCTGAAATGTCTTTTTTCATTGTATGCACAGGCTTGGGTGTACGAGATCTTCGGTGTCGCCCCTTTTCAGTTGGTGATGAGTGCCAACAAGGTTGTTCCCATCATGTCATACTGGTGTAAAGGCAACAGGGCTCCTCCCCGCAGAAACCGGGATACGAAGACGGTGGATGCTGCTGATCTGAGGAGGGTGTTCGCGATGTCTGAGCCCATCGGGGTTAGATTTTACCCATGGAGTCCGTCCAATGAGGCTTCGGTGGGTCCCTATGTAGTGGAGTTGACCGCCTCTAGGGTTCTGCTTGTGGGTCTCACCGGGGAGGACATGTATCTCGGAGAGAGGGTGGTTCGTCAGCACAGGGCTGGTGCGCTACCGTGGGCTCCTTATAACCCTCCTCGGGACATGCTCCGTCCCGCGAGGTTGGCAACTTTCTTGGCTCCTACTCCGGCAGAGCATTACAGAGGGAGTGATGACTATGCCGGCTACGTGCGGACACGGCTGATCAGCCCTCAGGTTCGGGCTAGGATGTTATCGGGAGATGGATCAAGATCGGCCCGTTATGTAGGTAGGAGTAGACCTTTGGTTGACATGCCCCTTCGCTCGAGTAGCGTGAGAGTGATGAGGGGCGGTCGGGAGGTGGAGCTTAGCTTGGAGCCGACTGATGCAGATCTTGTTGAGGAGACATTCATTCCTCCGCCCGACACTGGGGTACGGCTTTGTGCTTTGTATTAGTCATGTTTACACACACCTATTTCTTTCTGCATTGTAATCATTTGCCTTGGCTTCCCTTTCAGGTGACTCGGGAGGCATATATCCGTTCAGCTCGGCGGGAGAACGTATTGATACGCTTACTGAGGGAAGCGTAGCATTCATGTACTTGCCAGAGGGACGACGTTGCGTCACCCCAGCGTTGTGAGCGGTCTCCGAACGGTGCGGGCTCTTCTCACATTGGTGGTCGAGCGGTCCGGGGACAGAGTTCGGGTGCCGGTAGCTCTCGGGCTTTAGCGCGGCGTGGAAACACCACGGAGGAAGATTCTGATTAGGCGGGGTCCATCTTTATTTCCTACACTGTTAGCTAGTAGAGAGCAGAGGGATATGTATGTATAGAACCAATGTATAAAATGCATGTATATATATTATGTTCTAAAAATGCAATTTTATTGTGGGACCCTACTTGTGCAAACTAGTTATTTTACAAATGTTCCTAATTTTATACAATGCATGAGCCATGGAAGGGGGCAGGTACGTAGTTGCATGGATCCGTCACGGAGTGGGAGGAAACAAACTGGATTTCTGCATGGAGCGATGTTGGCCGCATGGCCATGGCGAGGCCCAGAGAAATGTTGGCCGCCTGGCCATAGCAAGATCCGGAGCAATGTTGGCCGCGTGGCCTAGGACGAAGTTGGCCGCCTGGCCAAGGACAATATCGGCCGCGGGGCCAAGGGCATATGTGGCCGCGTGGCCAAATCCTGCACCGCCTCCGGTTTTCCTTTTCCTGGCAAGAATCGGGAGTTGTGTAGTATTTAATGAGAGTTTGTGTCCTATTCAACTTCGTACCAGCAGCTCTTTTGATCAATTTTGATTTCTAATCCTCAACTTGCTCTTCTTTTGTAATGGATCACAATGCAAGGCTTTCTAGACTTGAAAAAGGAGCTTTCATAACATCTTTGGAGAAGTGGGTTGCCAAGATATCCGGTCCTTGTCGTAGGAAGTTTGAGAAGCGCTATGGGATCAAGTGTCTTTGGTCATTCTTGCACATGAACTCCAACACTAACCTCTTGCAAGCTTGCGGGAATTTTTGGAACGACACTCTTCATGTTTTCAACTTTTCTTTTAATGAGATGGTACCCACTTATGAAGACATCAAGGCGCTTTGCGGTTGTGAAGGGAAGGGTACACTTGCATTGCCCTTTGATTTTATTTCTTTGCATGACAAATTGATAGCCTTTGGTGTGCCTGCAGATGACCTTGGTAAGTATGCTAGAGGTGGCTACATCGACCTTTCTTGGATGCCAAGGCACTTTATGCATGCGGATGTGACCTCGGACCGTTCTTTGGACCATCTTGCCTTGTGTTTATTTGCTTCTATTCTTTTCCCTTCCGAAGTCGGATGTGCTAGTGAGGGATGTTTGACCATGGTGAATGCGGCTCGTTCGGGACATGACATTGTACCGGCCATCCTTGGGGAGCTCATTTGTGGGATTCCTCATCTTGCGGTTTATGGCGGGATGCCGTGCGGCAGTGATAGACTTTGAACCATGTGCTTGCAAGAATGGCTCTGAGTGAACAAGCCAGCGGTTTCTTCGGCGGTGACCCCATGGATGCACCGTATTAGAGGTATGGAGGAGAGGTTCGAGGGCATGACTCTTAAGGGTTGGGAGAGGTACTTGGCGGAGATGGTGACCGATGACATCAAGTAGGTGGTGCCCCATTGGCACATTAATTCCGTGAAGGAGAAGCACGTGGGACTGCACATGATTAAAGTTCCATCATTTTCTGGGACCACTTTCTACTACCCCGCTAGAGTACTCCGTCAATACGGTCTAGTGCAAACCATCCCCGAGGGTTGGGATAAGGAGAGGACCCGTTTTCCTTTTGGCATACTTCATTTGGGCGATAGCGCTTCGGTTCTCCTTTCTAAAATGTGGGGCGAGGCCGGTTTTTGCCATAGGACTCTCATCACACGCTCCAACAACACCTACCTATCACGAGAGTATTTGGATTGGTTTATGGAGAGACTTGGGCAAACGGAGCAGACTCTAGAGACCCTAAGGGGCACTATTTTGGCATCCTCTGCTCCTAGTTGTTCATTGAGGATGAAGGAGGTGATGGCTTATGAGAGGAAGAGGAGTCAGAGCATGGCTAATGGAGATGGAGCGGTGACTTCAAGGAAGAGAAAGGATGGAGAGACTCCTAGTGTCAAAGCAAAAGGGGTTAGTGAATTTGAGAGGAGGTTTTGTGAGAATCCTAACAAGAAGCAGGTTCGCCGTGGTCAAAGCAAGAAGAAAGGGACCGAAGGCACGAGTGGCACTAAAGAGTAGTTCCGAGGATCCTTCCATAGTCGTTGCAAACACATTGTTTTTAATTTAGTTACTTTGTTTTAGTTTCGATTTCAGAATAGGTTATTTATTCAAAAAGTATGTCAAGCTTAGACTCATCGAATAAGTGTTAACATGCAATGACTATGGAAATAAAAGTCTTTGCTTTCAGAAAATACAACTTCTATCTTTATTGCTTGACAAGATTTGGATGTTTATTTGTTTTTTAGACCGCACCTTTTGAAAGGCTGCCTACGTTCCCCTTTTACAAATAGGACTAAGGGGCTCAGGTCACCGTAGTTCACTCCAGTCAGACTAGAATGATTTTAGAGAAAGGGAAGATAGAAGGGGGAATGCTCTAACTTTTGCCTAGACCGCCCTTGCGGGTTTTCGATCTAGCGAGCTTTGTACGCACCCTTATTTTGCATAGACCGCCCTTTGTGGGTTTTCAGTCTATCGGGCTTCTTTTTGCGTAGTAAACATTTTTTTTTTTTTTTTTGAGAGGGGGAGTCTAGTCATTGTAGCGTCTAAGCTTGCTGAGGTTGACTGGTTCCTTGAACGGGTTGCCATCCAAATTTGCCGTTATGTCTAGTCTCGTGGCGCGCCCTGAGCTTTGATCATTGCGTCGACGTGTTGCTTCAAATCCTCTATTTCTCTTGAGATGTCTTGAATCTTTTCTGCAGTCAGGTGCGAGGGTACCTCCGAGTCGTTCTTCACATAAGGCTCGGTTTCGCAGCAACCGAGGAGTTCTAAGTTTTCGCTTTCCCTATAGAACCAAAATCCTCTCATGCTGGTGAGCATGCTCGCATCCATCAAGCCTTGGATTTTTCTTTGTAGAGCGACACAGTCGTTGATGTCATGGCCTTCGTCTTGGTGGTAAGAGCAACTTTTGGTAGGTTCAAATAGTTGAAGGGGTGGTAATTCGGAGAGTAGTGAATGTTCCCCTAAAGGTTGCATCTTGCCCATTTGTTTCAGTTGGTCGAACAATATTTCGAAAGGGGTCCCCATTCTTGTGTATCGGTGGACTGAGAGGGGGTATTTTTCCGAAAATCTTTGCAGTTTTTCACTGATCATCTTTTCTTGGCGCGAGGGCCACAATTCTGTCGTTGGTGTTGGGGTCCGAAGTTCATTCCCATGTGCCGGGTGCAGGATTGGGGTATTTGCGAGGTACTCCTTGAGGCAGCATAATGCGAACTCACATCTCGAACTCCATTCTTGGTCGCGGGCCCTTTCTATTTCTCTGAGTGTCGGTTCCCCCACTGTTGTAAAATGGTTGAGGTATTGCAGTAACTTGATGAGTTCTTCCTTTTCGGCTTTGTTCCGAGGAGATTGCATCTTCAACACGGCTCGAACTCGCCGACTGATGGTCCCTTCCGAGGTTGTGGAGGGGGTCGCTTCTTGGTTCTCCTCGGTTGTCTCGAACGACTTGGCCTCATAATGGGTGGTCGCGTCCGTCAACACAGCGATATTTGGCAAGGGGGAGTCATCCTTTGGCGTAGCTTTATTGAGGTCCCGAAAATCCATACATACTCTGACTTTACCGTTGGATTTCTTGACAGTCACCAGATTTGATAACCAAGTTGGATACTCGATCACCCTAATGAAACCCACACAGAGTAGCTTCTCAATCTCTTCCTTCACTTGCAAAGACCATTCCGGCTTAATGCGGCGCAACTTCTGTTTGACTGGCTTAGCGTCTGGTGCTGTCGGGATTCTGTGCTCTACGATCGAGTTGTCAAGCCCCGGCATGTCTTTATAAGACCATACAAACACATCCACATATTCTCTGAGTAGCTCAATCAGTGCTTCCCTTTCGGCTCCGCTGAAGAAGCTTCCAATCTGCGTTTCCTTAGGCTCAGCTTCGGTTCCCAAATTCACGCACGTTAACACCTCATCGGCAGCTTGGGCTCGAGATTCCTTTTGATTAATAACCTGTTCTGAGATTTCTTTAATGTATTCATCATTTAATGTGTCTGTGTCTGCCTCTTCTAATGAATCATTATTAACTAAGTGTATGTCATTAGTTTGATTATTAGCCAATTTATCAGTTAGAAGAGTGACTATGGAGGGATACTCGGAAAGGTCGAGGGTTTCATTCATGGCAAAAGGAAAAATAGCGTTTGCAACAAGATCATAGTCTGCGGATGTAAGGTCGTCAGACTTAGAGGAAGACTCAAATTCAAAATGTAAAACACTAGACTTTGGGGACGGAGATTTTGGGTGAGTGATAGGAGATGCTGCAGGAGTGGTGACAGGAGAAGGAGTAAGCCCCAGTGTTCCCACCATAAATTCCGGAGTAGCTATAGGTCCCCAAATGATGCACCAATTTTTGAGCTTGTCCTCCATGGGCACCACCAATGTCCTTGGGTCCACCTCATCCTCAGAATCGTCTCCAATGACGGCAACCATGTCTTCGTGCAGCCCCAGATTACCCAGATGTTGAAGCAGATATTGGCCGTCCCACGTCTCAGTCAAACTTGGAGTTTCTGCGGCTTCTATTGCTGGCTTGTCAAGGGTTGCGGCTTCAAGTTGATTTGCCAAGTCATATGCCACCTTGGTGGAGTACTCATGCCTGATGGTTCTAACTCTGCCCGTGGCTTTGTCATATTCCATGTAAGTCAGCTTCATGTTGGACCGATCGAATTCCACATCTCTGAAAATCTCGAACCCTTTCTGCAATTTCCCGGTGTGGTCAATCCATGGCTCGGCGAACTCAAAACACGAAAACTCCTCGCCTTCCCTGACAAAGTAGCTATTCAGGGACAGGCGGTATGGCCGCATTTCAGGCTTTTTGCAGGGAAGCTTCATCTTTTTAAGCAATTCTATCCTTTGTTGCTCCATCTTGTCTTCAGGAGTAAGGGTGTACCCTAGACCGAACAACCCTCGATGATTAACCTCTTCAACCAATTCTGTGGGGCCTTGCAAGTTCTTACCTAGCCCCAGCCCCGGTATAAAACCCATGTTACACAGTATCTTGACAACAGGTGCCACTTTGTCCGTTGTTTTGGTGAGGTCGATGGTGCAGATCTGTGCTTGGGCGACTATTTCGAAGCCATTGAAGAGTCGGCTCTCTTCCCCATGCTGAATCTGTAAGACAGGAACGCCCTTGGTGTACGCCCCTTGGGCAGTTACGAGATCACTGTAGATGATGGTCACTTCATTACCAGATTGAAACTTCACACACTGGTGCAGGGAAGATAGGACAGCACCCGACTGATGTAACCACGGCCGGCCAAGGAGGAGTGAGAAGGTCGCGGGGATGTCTATGACGTGCAAGTCGGTTGGTAGGATCTTTGTTCCGATGGTAATGGGTAAGGTGGCTTATCCTATCACGGCGCGGCATGTAGAGTCATAAGCTTTGATGGTTTGCTTGGATGGGCGTAAATCAACACCATGAACACCAACCACATCCATCATCCTTGAAGGCAGGATATTAATAGCAGACCATTGTCAATGAATACACGGGGAATCTTCTTGCCATTTACTTCGACAGTGATGTATAAAGGCTCATTATGATCAACTCCGAACACTGGCTTGTCTAGCTCCGAGAAAGTGATGATGTTTCCATAGTGGATATTACCAATCATGTGGGTGATGTCCTTCGGGGTAGTAGTGGATGGTACCATGGTGGCGGCGAGGTTTTTCTCGAGTATGAGGCGATGGGCTAGGGAGGAGGTGAGTAGAGACCATAGTGAAATATGGGCTTGGGTTTGTTTGAGTTGAGTGAGGATAGGGTCTTCTTTGTCTAGGTCGGCTTGCTCGGGTTCCTTCCCAAAGACTTTCTTTGCACCCTTCGGGTTGGATTGGTACACTTGACCGGATCTTGTAAGGAGACAAACTTCTGCACGTAGCTCCTCCAAAGACAATGGTGAGTCATGACAAGGGGGCGAAACTTCGGTCTTTTCGGCCTCCTCGAAGATTTCGGCCCAAGAAAGAGGTTGAGAGGGCTTGGGACTCTCTTCCTCTAGAGATTCAACTTCACTCACTAGTTCTTCTAAAGACAACAAGTAGCAAGAAGATTCTTTATTATTAGTCATTGGAATACAACCCATCTCATCACAGTCCGCCACAACAGACTTGGCCGGATCAGTGATCTCACTAAGTTCTACCATGAGTACATTGCTAGCTACATAATCTCTAGGGTCTTCGACTACTCCCTTGTGGATGAGCTCTTGCACGGCTTTGTTAAGTTCAAAACATTCTTCGGTAGTGTGGCCGGTGCACTTGTGGTAGTGGAAAAACTTTGATAGATCGCAACCAAGGCGGGGAAGGTGTCCTTCTAATGGTTCGAGCATTTCTAATGTCACCAATGCCATGAAGATATCCACCATCGTGAGCCCTATCTTGTCAAAGGCATCCATGAGCTCTAGGATACTAATCTCGCATGTTTGCACCATATTCACCCCACCCCTATTGTTAGGAAGAGGGTTATTCACCACATTAGGACCCTTCGGCTTCTAAATCTTCTTGTCATTGATCAACCCTTGTACTACGCGCTTCAATTGAATACAACCATCCGTTGTGTGCCCGATGTGCTTGTGATACTTGCAGAACTTGGAGGCGTCCAAATCAGTTCTTGGGTAGGCGGGCTGGTAATTCTCCAAAGGCTTGATAAGACCTCTCTTGACTAACACGTCAAAGACTTTCCCCATAGGCATTCCAAAATCGTCAAAGTGTTCCCTCTCTCTTTGCGGCGGAGCCCCATTCTTTGTTACGGCTTGGACATCTAGCGGGACCTCTTTCTGGACCATATTTACTTGGCCGACGGACTCCTTTCTACCCCTAGGAGGCACAGGCGCAGTAGGAGCCTTGTAGCGGAAGGAGTTGTTGTTGTTGGTCTTTGGATTTTCCTTTGGCGGCACAATCCCAGTGAACCCTGCTTCGTACCTTACCCCGGCATCAACCATTTCCGGCAAATCAGGGAAGTAACCATTGCCGATGGCTGCTTTCATCTCAGGCAATAAACATTTGTAGATTATCTGTTTCTGTTCCTTCGCCTTTGGTGGGTATTGGACCTCACACAACCGATGGTTCCACCTCTTGTAAAAATCATAAATAGCCTCGCCGGGCTTTTGCATAGTGTTCTCAAAATCCGTTCGATTCACATGCCAATCCAAGTTAGCTTGATACTTCTCACAGAAAATGGCACTGATTTGATCCCACGTTTGCCTCTCGCTTGGTTCTAGCCCCAAGAACCAACGCAGAGCTATACCATCCAAAGTACTATGGAATACGCGAGCCATTTGTTCGTTGGTGCAGTCACGAGCCCTCATGGCCAACACATAACTATCCAAATGAGTCTTAGGACACGAGTCACCGTGAAACATCGCCACTTTAGGCATCTTGAAATCCTTGGGGAGAGCCCCCACTTGGCTAGGGTTGATTGTCTTGGTAGTCGGTGCACTTTGCTTATCCACGGTCTCGATCAACTTGCGCATTTGCTCTTGCATGGCCGTGACCACAGGGTGATTGGAGATGTCGGGGATAGTTTCTGACAGAGTGACGGGAGGAGTAGTGGAAGTAGTAGCAGCAGCCATC
Source organism: Campanula takesimana (assembly GCA_026119855.1). Classification (NCBI taxonomy): domain Eukaryota; kingdom Viridiplantae; phylum Streptophyta; class Magnoliopsida; order Asterales; family Campanulaceae; genus Campanula; species Campanula takesimana. The sequence goes on along the minus strand of JAOWBW010001808.1, from coordinate 82,376 downwards.
CCAATACTCAGAGGCAACGAGGGTGCGGGTAGTTTTCTAGCAGAGAGGTAGCCACCAAGCAGTTCAGGGGAAGGTTCATAGACAGCCTTGTTCTTGCTCATGGTAGTGAAACCTTGTTGGGTGTAGAGAGAAGGAGGTGGAACATTGCGGTAGCTTGGGAAAGGGAAGGCAGTGGCATTGGTGTTGGGGGGACAGTTGGTATTGACCTCTTCATCCTCGACATAAATGAAATTCTCACCATCGGGTACAAGTTTAGTTCCCTTTTGTTGAATGTGGCCCTTCAACTATTGGTTCTGGTCTTCCAACATCTTGTTGCTCTCCTCGAGATTCTTGATCTTGGCTTCGAGACCGGCGAGGAAGTTCTGGAGGCTTGGGGGAATACCATTGAGAGTAGCCTCAGTGTTGAGCTTGGCGGCACTAGCAGGAGGAGCAGAGGCTGAAGCTGAAGCGGGAGTTGACATTGCTGATGACGAGACTGAGAACGTGGACGGAGTAGAATCTTCACGTTGTAGTCGACCACCCGAACGGATCCAAACTTGCTTTGCTGAAAGGTTGAAGGGCAATGAAGTTTTTAGGAGAGGGGGAAGGCTCATGCAAAGTATATTTTAATTTACAAAAACATACATTATTTACATCCTAATTGGTTGGAAGGGGTACCCCTTTTTCGCAACTAGTTAGAAGACTACGATCAGTGGAGGCCATCATTACGTCTATAGACCCCTCGTTTTTCACCTGCATTGCACACCCCCAAACGGACAATTTGGGCGAGGGTCCTATAGGGCAAGCGGCTTCCACCAACCATCGGATCCTACGACTAACCCTTCCTTAAAGGCATTTAACGTGACGTCTATGTTACATCCTACGTAAGTTAATGATGAGCGGAGATCTTGACAATAAACACTCATCTCACCATGGCATGTCCCTTGTAGGGAAATCACTTTTTTGTGCACTTTATCTCAAAGATCTCGATTCATCATTGACTTGGGGATGACTCGACATAGACAGCACGTTAATTGACTATTAAGAAAAAGCTAGCCAAACCAACCGGTCAAAACCTAGGTGTGATACCTATACTAGTGTGGGTTGACACGGGTTAGGTAAAAGGTTCCCACCGTATACGGTGAGTGGAATAGATGAGTGACTCGAAAAGAGTGCGGCAGTAGCACACAAATTCCTGCACATCGAATACTCCGGGTAATGGGGACATGTGCAGTGCTGACACGGACTAGTGGTAGTGTGTGGCAAGAAACTAATTCTTTTTAAGGAGAAAAGAGAGAAGTTTTTTATGTTAGGATGATGCAATGCAATGCATGAGAGAGGGAGAGAGAGCCACGTACAAGGGAGCATAGCAGAGTTTTGTTTGACCCTAATACTAAAGCGAAGATAACAGGGGTACAAGGATACAAGGTATATACAAAGTACAATTATCAACAAAGTACAAGTATTAACATTGCGGGGTGCGCGGGTGGATGTGTGAACATGGCAAGTATGTGAGGTGAATGTATAAACATGGAAAGTGTGTGCATGTGTAAACATGGAAAGTGTGTGGAGGGTGCATGTATAAACATGGCAGGTGTGTGCATGTGTAAACATGGCAGGTGTGTGCATGTGCAAACATGGCAGGTATGTGCATGTGCAAACATGGCAGGTGTGGTGCATATGAGAATCATGGCAAAGTGTAAGGTGTGTTGGGTTTCCAAGCAACATGCGCAGCAGAATTAAGCATTTAAAATTTATGAAACCCAAAGCCCATAGATCCATTCATATGATTAAGTCAAATACAGTAAGATGAATACTAGAATACTAACCCTTGATGCCTTTGATTTTGCAACCTTGAATTCGATGGAGGCTTGAAACCTTGATCACGAACATAGTAAGAATCACGAACTTTGAAGATGATAAGTTTCACCCTCTAGTGGTATCCACACCACGAACGAATATCAAGAACACTTGATCTTGGTTGCTAGACCAAAATTGTGAAACACGTTTTCACAATTAATATGAACTATATGGAATATTATTTGTGTATAATTTTGTTCTTCAATCTAGGATTTCTTAGAACAAAATAAAACCCTCTCAAACTCTTTGGAGGCTTGCACACACAATTGCCTTGAGTGCTGGCCGAATTTGGTCTTTTATACACAAGTATGACCTATTCCAAATAGGAAACTTGTGTCAAAATCCGTCCAAAATTCGTTTCCTAATCAAATTAGGAATCTGCCACCCGACAGTACTGTGCGGCCGCCCAAAAGCATCTGTGCGGTCGCACAACTATCTGAAACAAAACTGGTACAAAATTGAGCTAAGTGTGCGGCCGCCCAGTCCATACTGTGCGGTCGCCCACTTCCCCAGAATTTCCAAAATTCCAATATAGTCCTTTTAAAGATTCGTTCTATTGTGTGTGACCCTCTAGGATTATACTAAGTTGGCAATGGGTTCAAACATGAAACCATAAGATATGATTAGGTTCTAGCAAACCGTCATACCTACCCAAATAGTATAACTAGATACAAGTTCGCATTCCTTTTAGAACATGTCATAATCCCTTTGTCCACGATGTCATTGAACACAAGTCATGGTCAACAAGTCAACTTGTATTGTTCAATACTTTCTCGATTCCGAATATGTTGATAATCCAAATGACATTGATCCAATCAATCCATTTGAGTTTGGCCAAACATTTCATCAACATCATTCCTTCGAGGGGCCCAAGCTTGACATCTCTCCGAAGAGGGACAAATCCATTTAGCTTATTATTCTTCCCTACGTGAATCCGATTATGCCAATCATACCCTTTATAACTACCGTGTTAAGGTAGCGTTTGAATATGTCAAACATAATGTTCATCAAGTGGAAGACTATAATAACTTCATGTCTAAGGATTCAAATGACATAACTAATATGAGATTTATATATGACATTGACCATGACATAAATCTCATACCGCGGGTCATGTCCAGTACCTTGTTCCAAACAAGTACCTATAAATCTAACATGATCATCCCATGATCATTTAGCCTTTATACTAGTGCTTAACAAGCTCTAGGGACGGAGATTATTATAAGCAAACACGAGCCATAATAATAATCTTATTATCTCTTTATTATTATGAATAAAATGATAACTTATACAACGTTTAACAATCGTGCCTAGGGCACCAACACCAACAATCTCCCACTTTCCCTAGGCCCAATTCCCTAGGTATCCAATACCCATGGACCTAACATGACCATTATGTTTAGCTTTGTGGAAGTCCCATTGTTTAGTGTGTCTGTAACGTTATCATTAGTAGGTACTTTGCATATATGTACGTCTCCCTTATCAACGATTTTTCGAACGATAAGAGAACGCCTAAGTATGTGTTTGGATTTAGGATGTGCTCTTGGTTCCTTTGCTTGATCAATAGCACCACTATTATCACTTATAAAGTCTATTGAATTAGCAATACTAGGAACCATCTTAAGTTCACCAATGAACTTCTTAATCCAAACAACTTCCTTTGCAGCATCTAATGCAGCAATATACTTAGATTTTAGTCGTAGAATTAGTGACTGTACTCTTCTTGGAACCATTCCAATTTACAGCTTCACTATTATTTATAAAACTCGATTGCGATTTCTACCATTTTGTCGGTTTGGAAGCATGCATCCGTGTATCCATATACATCGAGATCATCTTCCATCCCTCCATAGATCATAACAATTCTTTTGTCCTTCTAAAGTACTTTAAGAATTGTTTCACAGCCATCCAGTGATTCTCACCGGTTGTCGGATTAATATCTACTCGTCATGCTCCAAGCATTTAGATATATCCGGCTTAGTACTTATCATGATATGATGGATCCAATTGCCGAAGCAAAATGGCATCCCATTCATTCTTCTCATGCTCATCATTTGTCTCAGGACATTTGAGTCTTTGCGTAGAAAACTTCATGTAACATTAACAACCGTCCTCTCTTAGAATTTTCCTTGCGGAATCTTCTAATGACTTTGTCAATGTATGTACTTTGGCTTAATCAATTAGCTTCTTCGATCTATCTCTATAGATCTTAATGCCAAGGACATATGCAGTTTCATCCATATTCTTTATTGCGAAACACTTTCTTAACAAAGTCTTTGCAGACTAACGTGTAGGAATTTCGTTTCCAATGAGCAATATGTCATCCACATATTTAATTTAAGGAATATCACTATGCTCCCACTAATCTTCTTGTATATACAAGGTTCATCTTCGTTATTGATCAAGTCAAGCTCTTTTGATTTATCAAAACAGAGATTCCAAATCCCACAAGTTTGCTTTAATCCATCCAATGGATTTTTGCAACTTTCATAATTTATCAGAATTTTCTTTGACTGTCAAAACCTTTAGGTTGTATCCAATACATCCTTAAGTGAGTTCCCGTTGAGGAACACTTGTTTTGACATCATTTTGTCAATTTTCATATTCCAAATATGAACATGTGACTACGAGAATTCTAGTAAATTTCTTTGCTATCCATGTAAGATTTTCTCCAAGAAAACTCATTCCTCTCTTTGGTTTTTACACCTTAGGTTAGAATGATCAAGTTCCAAACTTGATTATTACACATGGGTTGCCTTTTAGATTTCATGACTCCAAGTCATTAATCTAAATATGTGGAGTTGACATTGCATCTTTGATAGATGGTAAATACTTCATTCCAAATGAACTTTACCTCAACACTTTCTATTTCGAAATATCCAATATTTCTTGCAATAGATTGTGTCCTATCACATACGCAAGTTCTTGTATATCTTTTGAACGGACTTTTCACGACTCCTTGTGAAAACTTGTTCAACTTCCATCTTAGGTTAAAATATATATTTTCTAGGTCTCGAACCATTCGAGATACATTTTACTCCCACTGATTCTTTTGGAGATAAACCATTTATCTAGAAAAGTATCATCATAATCAACAAACCATTTGTTTCTTATGAGTAAAATTATATCCTCAAGTTTCCTTAGGATATCCCATGAAAATATATTTATTAGATTTAAATGTGAGTGTGTCCCAGACAATTCCTTTCCAAAAGGTCTCACCATCTTAAATCTTTGCGAAAGGCAAACCGAGTTTTCTTTCATCTTTTAACCTCTAAGGCTGGAATTCAGATTAGTATAATCATAGCGGTTTCAAATACATAACCCCAAAATTAATAATGGAAGATCAATTTGACTTTATCATCTAATGAACCATATCCAATAAGGTCCTTATACTTTCACGCAGACATATCATTTAGAATGATATTCTTAGTGAAGTTAATTTGTGAAACCATTTCACAACTTTAATGATGACTGTCAAATTCTTGGTTTAATTATTCATCATCATGATCCAATCAGAATCTTTGAATAGTTTTGCCAAGTATAACCAAAATTCTCTTTTAGCATTGCTTCTTAATGCACCATACACATCAAAATGTATTAGGTCAATTAAGATATTAGCCTTTTACCAATCATAGTAAAAATGTCTTGGTCCAAGTAAATAAGATTTGCATAAATCATGTGATTCCAAATCATATGACTTAAAACTCCGTCCCATGGAATTTTAGATATGCATCTTTTATTTATTTGATCAAAACAATAATGCATAAAGAATTTTAATTATTTATGTTATAGCCTTTATTACTTTGTTCTTCAAGATTTAGGATATAAGATTTATTTATATGATAACACAATGAAGTAAATCATAATAAATAAAGCACTTTTCTTATTTCAAACAAGAAATTAATATCCTTCATTATCTTTTAACAAAATAATGTTTTCTACTTCATCAGTAAAGTCACTTTACAAGTGTTCTACGAACAATGTTGCAACCATTGCATCATTCCCGTTTTTAGATAAAACTTTACTATAAGTAGTCTTTCATTTTACTAATCATTCTGGTATCCAATACCCAATAATTAAATTTAGAAAGAATAATTTATAACATAAAATTCCCAAGTGGTAGTCCCACTACCATTCCTTTTATTGATCATCCAGAATTTTGACTACAATTCTAAATGGTCAATCCAATTGCCATTTTAACAAATTGCATCAATTAGAGTTATTATTTTAACCATAATTATTTCTTTTAGGTTTGACAACTCTTGTCTTACCTTTCTTTTGGCACTTAGCCATTTTCCTTATGAACCATGAGCTCCGGGGAACCATTCTCCAATATCTTCATCTTCGCAGTTTTTAGCATGTTAATGCAATTCGAAGAAATTCTTATTCATTCTAAACATGTTATAGTCCATCACAAAGTGATTATAACTCTTAGTCAATGAATTAAGAATAAGATCCATGGCTAGCTCCAATCCAATTGGACTCCCAAGTTTCTCAAGATGCTCTTTGTAGCCATTATCTTAAGCATGTGAGGTTCCACTTATTTCCCTTTACTCCTTTTGCAAGAAGTGAATGCAATAATGGTTTTATACCTCTCTTGCCTAGATTTCTCTTTGAAACATGTAACTCAACTCCGCGCCTATCTAATAGGCTTCCACAAGTTCCAAACTTTGTTGGAGTTTTGAGCACATAATCGCGAGCATAAGACAACTCACATTCCTAAAATCATATTCATGATTCTTGTGATTGTCTATCTCTGGCATTGGGTTCTTCAGGAATAGGCCCATCAAGAATGTACAACCCATCTTCTTGCCTTAGAACAATTCTTAGGCTATGGATCCAATCCATGAAGTTTGTACCATTCTCTATGAAGCTCATCCTTCTAAAGGATTGATCGCAATGAAGTTAATTGTCATCTACAACTTATGCAAGATTTCCAAAATTTTACAAGTACCAATCTCATTAAAGAGATAAATAATGTATTTTCCAAAATACTCCCACTAAATTATATAACCTTCTTATACATCCAATGTATAATATAATTTAAATGGGCTAAGATCCAACTTTAACTTAATTTTGAGTACCCTTTGGCGCACCGCTCAAAACTAAATTAATTAGGTAGACAACCCTGTCAATCATATCTCATATGACTCTTAGATCTTTTCATGAGATTCTTTTGAAATTGTGCTAAGATCCAACTTTAATTTAACTTTGAGTCCACGGAGGCGGACCGCTCAAAATCAAATTAATTAGGTAGATAATTTCTTGTCAATCATATCTCATATGATTCTTAGGGATCCAATTTCGAAAGCATGTTTAATCTCATCTTTTGCCTAGGCCCAAAACTGTTTTGACGCCTAATTAAGTCCAACCATTTTAAACGCATAGGAAACTCTTATTCACTCATCTTGCTCATACAAAGATAAAATCAATGCACCTCGCTTTTGCGAGCCCACATGAAAATACCTGTGTACTTACAATTGTTTTAATCATGGCATGGCAAAAAGGACTTAAAACTTTCTTGAAGGTTCATCACCATATAGCATACAACACATTTATGAGCACACAAGATAAACATGTTACGCATCAAGTTTAGCCACTAAATTAATTTCTATTAATTTAAGCACAACATTTATGTGTCATTAGTTTCTCTATATAATTATGAGGATGAGACTATTTCAACTTTGGCTATTATCTCCAAATCAAGACAACAAGAAGTGCGGTCGAACTAAGCCATTAGGAAACCACAATCCCGCACTAATTCAAGAAACCAAGAAAGTAGTCTATGTGGCCGAAACTAAGCAATAGATGGTCTCGATGAACGTAGGCCAATTGCATTCACAATTCCACATGGATCTCCAATCATTGAATCAAGAACTTTGTTTCTCAATTTTAGCAATTATGAACTCTTCATAATTCTAACTTCGTTTTATCTTTGAAACTTTGATTGTGATCAAGTTTGGGAAACACAATCTCGATGAACGTAGATTAGCCATCCAAACCTTGAACCAATCTTGGAATCACAAGACTAAAACAAATAGGAAAATCAAACCCCAAGATCCACATCCAAACCAACTACCCAAAACCCATTCCAGATCAGCAGGTCTGGCCTGGTTTTGTTACTGGTTCGGTTGGACCTCTCGAAAATTCCAAATTCAGATTTTTTTACCAAAATCAGAACAGAAACCTGGTACTGTGCGGCCGCCCAGAAGGCACTGTGCGGTCGCCCAAAAGTGTGCGGCCGCACACGTGATTATGTGCGGTCGCCTAAGTTGATCAGAAGGAATTTTAAGTTTCGAAAATTTGTCTCAAAATTGTTTTTCCTCGATTATTAAAACCATGATCCAATCAGAATTAATAATCAATCAATTCAGAATCCATCATAATATTTATTGCGATTGAATCGTGCGATTAAAGTTGTAAAACAATAAACCACATAAAATCACATAACACATAAACATCATATAATCCAATATTCATATCATGTTAGGCACATAAACAATTTATATACACACAACATGATCTAGTATTGAAATAATCAACATGAACGGGGCTCTGATACCACAGTTGGGTTTCCAAGCAACATGCGCAGTGGAATTAAGCATTTAAAATTTATGAAACCCAAAGCCCATAGATCCATTCATATGATTAAGTCAAATACAGTAAGATGAATACTAGAATACTAACCCTTGATGCCTTTGATTTTGCAACCTTGAATTCGATGGAGGCTTGAAACCTTGATCACGAACATAGTAAGAATCACGAACTTTGAAGATGATAAGTTTCACCCTCTAGTGGTATCCACACCACGAACGAATATCAAAAACACTTGATCTTGGTTGCTAGACCAAAATTGTGAAACACGTTTTCACAATTAATATGAACTATATGGAATATTATTTGTGTATAATTTTGTTCTTCAATCTAGGATTTCTTAGAACAAAATAAAACCCTCTCAAACTCTTTGGAGGCTTGCACATTTGCCTTGAGTGCTGGCCGAATTTGGTCTTTTATACACAAGTATGACCTATTCCAAATAGGAAACTTGTGTCAAAATCCGTCCAAAATTCGTTTCCTAATCAAATTAGGAATCTGCCACCCGACAGTACTGTGCGGCCGCCCAAAAGCATCTGTGCGGTCGCACAACTATCTGAAACAAAACTGGTACAAAATTGAGCTAAGTGTGCGGCCGCCCAGTCCATACTGTGCGGTCGCCCACTTCCCCAGAATTTCCAAAATTCCAATATAGTCCTTTTAAAGATTCGTTCTATTGTGTGTGACCCTCTAGGATTATACTAAGTTGGCAATGGGTTCAAACATGAAACCATAAGATATGATTAGGTTCTAGCAAACCGTCATACCTACCCAAATAGTATAACTAGATACAAGTTCGCATTCCTTTTAGAACATGTCATAATCCCTTTGTCCACGATGTCATTGAACACAAGTCATGGTCAACAAGTCAACTTGTATTGTTCAATACTTTCTCGATTCCGAATATGTTGATAATCCAAATGACATTGATCCAATCAATCCATTTGAGTTTGGCCAAACATTTCATCAACATCATTCCTTCGAGGGGCCCAAGCTTGACATCTCTCCGAAGAGGGACAAATCCATTTAGCTTATTATTCTTCCCTACGTGAATCCGATTATGCCAATCATACCCTTTATAACTACCGTGTTAAGGTAGCGTTTGAATATGTCAAACATAATGTTCATCAAGTGGAAGACTATAATAACTTCATGTCTAAGGATTCAAATGACATAACTAATATGAGATTTATATATGACATTGACCATGACATAAATCTCATACCGCGGGTCATGTCCAGTACCTTGTTCCAAACAAGTACCTATAAATCTAACATGATCATCCCATGATCATTTAGCCTTTATACTAGTGCTTAACAAGCTCTAGGGACGGAGATTATTATAAGCAAACACGAGCCATAATAATAATCTTATTATCTCTTTATTATTATGAATAAAATGATAACTTATACAACGTTTAACAATCGTGCCTAGGGCACCAACACCAACAAGGTGCATGTGAGAACATGGCAAACATCATGATGTGAACGAAAGTTAGACCCACTAAGTTTGAAAAAGTTTCAAAGCAGTCCCCAGCAGAGTCGCCACTGTGAATACCCCTTTCCGATGAAGCGACGCATGGGAAGTATCTTGTGATTATTTTTATTTACAAAGGGAATATTCTTAACGACATTAAAATTATGAGAGTCGCCACGCCGTTTTAATTAAAGCCAAAACATTGAAAAAAGCATTTTTAGTGGGTTCGGGGGTCAAATTACAACAAGAGAAGAATATTGAACGTTATCACTCCTATTGCCCGAATTGATCGGTCTTTCTATCATGATGAATGTGTTAGTAGTGTGTTAGTAGTGTGTTAGTGATTTAGACCGGATCCGAAGATTGCCTACGTTCCTCTCAATGTGAGAAGCTCAGGTCAGCGTAGTTCGCAGAGAATTTAGAATAGGCAGAAGAATCGGGATCATGCATAATGAGGGGAATTTACCTAAAGATTAGGGTTTAGAAGTAGTTCCTAGATCATCCTCGGGTTGATGAACCCTCGATCATCATCGGCTATGAAATAACATGTAATTATGAAGATCACAACCCTAAATATAGCATAAATAAGGTTTTAATCTATGAACACGAAGAACATGCGAAGAACATATTATGAACATATGAATGAACATGCAAAGCTCATGAAGAAACTATGAATAAACATGTACGAACATGAATATAAAAGATCAACATTAAAAATAATGCAAGAACATGAAGAAAAAGTTAGAAAACTTACCTATGTTGGCAAGAAATAAACCTTGGATCTTCTTGAGTGTTTGAATGCTAATTAGAGATCAAAATAGTGTTTAAGAACTCCAAAATTCGGACTTTAGAACTCTCAAAATCGGACCCTTAAACCAATGGAATGGAATTGGTTTATATAGTAAACTGATGGGAAGATCTGATGGTCAGGATCATCCAGCGCAGGGTTGGCCGCCTGGCCATGGTTGAAGCCGGTGACAAGAGTGGCCGCGTGGCCAAGATCAACGCGTAGCAAGGTTGGCCGCGTGGCCAAGGTTGCAGGCTCGCTTGATTCTTAAGCTAGGGTTTCTGCATGGTTTTAAGGAAACCATTTGTTACCTATTTTGATAGATTTTGTCATAAATGAGATATTTTGGGAATCCGGGACAAGTCTTTTCAAGGTTTCTAATTCCTATAAAGTCCTTGTATTTTTGGGAAAGTCCTAATAAACTCATTTTCAGGTCGGGTACTAACACTCCCCCACATCTCAGCCACTGTTCTCGTGGACCCATGAGATTTCATCCTCTGCAGGTAAACACCAAATTATGTGTTAAAGTATACATGCATACTTTATTTTATCTACTTGCACATATATTTTCCGTCCCCAAAATAATCAACAAATCCCAGAAAATTAAATAATCACGAACGATTAATTTAATTTAATGCAGTCTTAAGATAATACAACGAGTATGAAATAAAAGACATAAAATACCCAAAGAAAGCAATAAAGCGAGATCGGTACCTCCTTCGTCTCCATCAATCTCCCGCCAGACCAATGTTTGTCAGTGCCCGCGTACAAGTCAAAATGTTGTCCCATTGTGAAATGCCACTCATCGGGACGGAAGTTGCGAGAAGCCATCCTCGCCCGTAGTTGCTGTTGCCCCTCTTTTTGAGGCGGGTTCGCTCCTTCGCCTTGCTCGAATTGTGCTCCCGCACCTGCACCGTGCTCATACGGTTGATCCGCGCCAAAAATAAAGTTGAAATCCATCTCTATAGCGACAAAAAGCTCTCAAAATCTCTCTTTTTCCTCTCTTTCCCCGGCAAGAACAAAAAAGAAGAATGAAGATGAAAGCAACATCCGGCGGCTGTTTGTAGGGTCTGTCCAACGAAGGGACTAGCGCGCGGCCAGTGTCTCCGGGCGACGTGGAACGACCTCAACCCTCCATCTCGCGCGCCTCATAAGCAATCCTCGCATACGAAATTCAGCCAATCAGAAGGGTTTGCCGCGCGGCCAGTTACTCCCCAGGCAAAATTTTTTACAATTTCCCCCCTCGGCTTATTTTTAATCCAAAATTAAACAAATCCGGTCCGGAAGACCGCGTAAATTACCAAACTTAACAAATATGGTCCGGAAGACCGCGTAAATTAACCGAATCTAGTCCGAAAGACCGCGTAAAATACTAAAACAATCTATAATCAAAGGCTGGGAACGTCCTTAAACCCTAAAATTATAATTGGAGGTAGGATGCATCCATAAACCCGAAGGCGGATTAAAGAAACCGTAGTAAAATCCTTTAATAACTAAGTCAATTTATAATTGGAGGTTGGAAACTCCGTAAACCCAAAAGATTATAATTGAAGGTTGGATCATCCATAAGCCCTTCATGTTGAGAAAGTTATTTGGCGTAACACCGTGCGAACTCTAAACAATCGGCGTTACCTTATACCTGATTCTGCGATGCTGAGAAACTACACTTCTCGAAGTACCATGGATTACCAAGAAATTATGCGATTATGTACGCTCTATAGGAAGTTAGAATTCATCCCTCCTTTTGTTCTTGATTCTATAAACTTCTTGTCGAACCGTGCGTATGACCTCTCCTCTTTCCCCAAGTAAAGTCCATCTGCAACGACTTTATTTGTTCTATGATGATTTTTTTCTGTAAAGTCCATCTGCAATGACTTTATTGCTCAACGATGTTTCATTTCTTTTTGGTTTTCTCCTTTTTATCTCCTTTCCCGGTAAAGTCCATCTGCAACGACTTTATTTGTTCTACGATGATTCGTTTCTGTAAAGTCTATCTGCAATGACTTTATTGCTCAACGATGTTTCGTTTCTTTTTCTTTTCTCCCCAGTAGGGTCCGCGTGACTTTATTGCTTGACGGATGATTGTCTATCCCCCGCAAAAGGCGATGTCTCGTTTCTTCCTTTCCCCGCAAGTCTCAAACTACGACCGGCTTGATTCCACTTGGATACGTAGGTAGCCTGACATAGGTTCAGCCGCTCGACCAACCTGGTCACATTCTTTCTTACTCCTCTCTCGATTTGAAAACTCATGTTTCAGATCGGTTCCTTTTCTTAATCGACGACCCTCCATGCCTTGCAAGAAACATCGCCAAGGGGCTACTGTTAGTACCCAACCTAAAAATGAGTTATTAGGCATTCTAGAACTCATAGGGACCTCCCAGGTATTTACAAACTGCGCAGGACTTATCAAGGATTTCACGAAAAGCCCAGATAAGAAGATGTTGACGACTGATCGGATGAGGGATCGAAGATAGACGTTATCTAGGAGTTCTCCAGAGTCCAGATTGATCAAAGCCTCAAAAACCGTGCCAATCTCTTGGACCGGCCGGGCGGCCACATCGCCGGCCGGGCGGCCACTTCCTCCGAGTCAAGATTTCCTATAAATAGGTGACTTCAGCTCATTATTTCGACACACAATTTTCTCCCCCAAGTTCTATAGCCTAAACTGGCGCAGAACTCTCTCTAAGCCTTTCTAGCAATCCCGAAGGTCCGGCGAATCCGCGCGAGAGATTCAACTTCGTTCTTGTCAAGATTGGTGAGAATTTGTCATGTTTTCTTAGTTTAGATTTGATTTATGCTTGTTTCATTATGTTTATACACCTATATTCATATGATTCATAACGTGTTCTTCATGTTCTTACTAGAATTCATAATATGCTATATATCTAGGGTAGCGATCTTCATGCTTATGTGTTATTTCATACATGTTTCATGATATTCTTATTATTATGCTAGATCTACGACTTATCCCATGCATAACATGCTAGATCTAATGTTTTAAGCCCTGTTTATATTGTATAGCCGATGATGATCCACGAGATATAGGAACTACTTCTAAACCCTAAACTTTAGGTAAATATTCCCATGATCAATAACTCTCCAATGTTGAATATGATGAATACATTGATCTTATCAATGGTATAATCATTATTCTAGGATGTGATCATTTTGTATGATTCTTTCTCCTCCCCCTTCATTATGCATGATCCCATTTCTTCTCTCTATTCCGATTATGTGCGAACTACGTTGACGTGAGCTTCTCATCACGAGAGGAACGTAGGCAATCTTCGGATCCGGTCTCAATCACTAACACACTACTAAGACATTTATCATGATAGAAAGTCCGACTTCTCGGGCGATAGGAGTGATAACTTGATATTCTTCTCTTGTCGTAACTTGACCCCCGAACCCTCTCTGTTAGCTGTTTCTCAATGTTTTAGCTCAATAAAAACAACGTGGCAACTCTTAATAAAGTTAAATGCCAACTTGAGTATCCTAATCACATAGAAAAGATAAATAAAGATAAATAAAAAGAAAGACTTCCCGTGCGTCGCCTGCATTCGGAAAGGGGTATTCACACCAAGTATAATGTTTTACTTTATTACAGTGTGGTAATGGTATCAATCAAATAGGGGGATATTGTAAGGATTCATTGTTAGACCGCCCTACTTGATTTGATAGATCCATGCCACGTGTCTTTTTATGGACTATAGGAAATATGTAATGAAGTTTTATACTTCAATTTTTAGACAACTCCATTTCTAGATTTTTATTTGTCATAGGCTGAGTTATGATTCGGTTTTTCCCTCAGTGGTTTAGTTACTCAAACCGCACTTGCTACATTATTCATACCACATGCATGGAGCCGCATTAGTTCATGAAACCTTCATAGATCTATTTAGCAAACCCAGAATTCTTTAAAAAGCTTCAAGCCAAACAACCTTCTTACTCAGCCTTGTAACACTAAAGATTTCTTGTGCTCATCATTACTTAGATATTTAGAGCATTTGAATTATCTCCCATACACACACCCGAATTGTATGATCATATAGATTATACCTTTCAAAAACACCGATTGTTATAATAGCTTTGATAGGTTAGATTGCATGTTTAGAGTTTAGATTCATCATTGTAATCTTGTAAAAGCTCCTCTAAATTAATACAAATTTAGTAGCTATTAGAAAATCCTAGTCTAACCATCTAGGTAGAGGACGTAGTTCATTTAAGAACGTACCTCTCCAAATTGGTGTATTTGATCTTTATTTTCTGTATTGTTCTTTACTTTCATGTTTGTGGTCTTTCAACAAGTTCTTCTATGAAATGACTTGAAAAATGAATTGTGTTTTCCTTTTATCTTTAATCTCTAATTATCTTTAGCATCATATTGTTTTTCAACACAATCAAACCGCCCAACTCTTTATCTATCCATTTTAGCAAAACCGCAAACCTCCGCTGTGCATTTTATTAGTTCGGTTTTACTTCTTTGAACCGCAGTTGGATAAACTGATAAGTACTCTGTTGAATTTATAAGGGTATTTTCAAAAAAAGTTGTAACCTGTATTCACCCCCCCTCTAGCGGTTCTATACCCTTGTTACCCTCTGGGACCAACAGCGTTGATGGAGAAACCGGTGAAATTGGAATACATCAAGCTATGTTGTACTTGGTGAACGGGTTGTCCCCCATTTTTGTGAACGGTGATGGCTTCTACCATTATAGTGACTATTTAATTCCCATTTCTGAGCTTGACACATAGATGTAGAGTAGAAGGGACGGCGTTGGAGCTGTGTATCCATGGGTGCCACAGAAACAAGTTGAATGAAGTGGGAATGTCTAGCACTTGAAATGGAAAAACCATGACCATGCTTCCAAATTCGATATCCACCTCCATCATGCCCATAACTGTAAGTCTAGTGCTATCTTATCCTCGAATGACTTGGCTGGAGGTTTTCAAATCCGTGCTCTTAAGCCCCAAGATGCCCATGATTAGACTTGGCATTATGTTGAGGGCGGAGCCACCGTCGACTAGTACGCTTGATAATGGTAAACCTTCTTTGTATTACTTGGAGATAAATGGATTCATTGTGGTTAGACCCAAGTGGTGGGAGGTCCATGTCACAAATGTGATGACATTGCCAAAGTGTATGTGGCCAATCATCGAAGTTGATGATGATAAGGTCTCGCTGTTTCTTTCATGATGCGATAAGGTCCCAATGGGATAGGTTTGCTTGAGCTTCTTGAGTTGAACTAATAAAGGATCTTCGGGTGCATCGTGTGCTTTCAATCTTGGAGAAGAGGTGCTTGCTGCAGAAACGTTGGGATTGTTGCTTGCTATAACTCGTCCTGAGCGAGTTAGCATATTGACGCTCCCTTCTTGCTTCTTTTTCCTATTCTCTGAGACTTCCCTCATAATCTTATCATAAGTCACAACATAACAAGAATTGTCAATTTCATTCATAAAATTAGGGTCCTCATTCACATTTGGAGTTGAACGAGTGACCTCTTCAAACTCTCCTAACTCTATTACATTGACATCATCCTCACTTGGAATTATGAATTCCTTCTTGTCTATGAGGTCTTGGATGAGGTCACGGATAGTGTAGCATCGCTCGGTGGTATGGTCGCTGTATTGATGATAGGCATACCATTTGTCATGGGTGTGATTAGTGGAGATTGTTTTGGGCTTGTGATATTTTAGAGGCGTTATTTGTTTCTTTGCCATAAGAGCCTTGAAATCCTTGGTTTGAGTCATGCCTCGGAGCGGAGTGTAGACATGATCATTTTGGAATTTCTTGCCTTGGGGTGGAGGTACTTTGTTGTAGTTCCCTTTATCGGAAGTGACGGCATTGACTCGGGCCTCTTTTGTTGTATTGGAGGCGGCTTTGTAGTGGAAACTAGGAGTGCTCTTCTTGAGTTCTTTCGGAAACTCGTCCACACGGACCCCTGCCTCTTACATTTGAGCAAAATCGGAGTAGCATCCCTGTTGGTCCCAAACGGCAACAAGGGTATTAAAAATAGCTAGAGGGGGGTGAATAGCTGTTTTGAAATTCTTTTCGAACCCTTGTAAACTCAATCGCAAATGCGCACTTAATCAAGTAAGAGTAATGAAATGCGCCTAAAAGAGTGAGTGAAATGCATAGCAGAATTTAAGTATATAAATAGGCGCAAAAGGTTAATGGGGGCGCACAGAAACTCTAAGTACTTTGGCTCAAAATGAGTGTAAGATGGAACTAAGACAAATATGAAACAAACAAAGCAATATTCAATCCAATCAATCTACAATGAATAAACAAGCAAATAGTGAGATAAGAGATAAACTTGAAAGTAAATGACAAGAAATAAATACGCGCTATTTGGAGAGGTTCGATCGGGAAATGATCTACGTCTTCTACCAAGATAGTTAGTCTTGGATTTCTAATGGAGATCTTATAATATGAGTAGGTTTTACAAGTTACAACTTCCGAGCACAAACTAACTCAAAGATCTATATCTATGAATGATCAAATCCTAGACTAAAACCAGTGTATCTCTTTAAGAAATATATAAATGATCAAACTTAAAGAGGTGCGTGTGTGTTCTTAAATTTAAAGCTCTTTAGATCTGTTTGATTTAGAGCACAAGAAATCTAATGTGTTTTGCTTGAGGATCTGGGTTAAGTATGAAGTTATGAAGATGTTCTTGAGGAATCTAGGAATTCAATGAGCAATCTTCAAATCTTCAATGAATACTTGAGAGCAAAAATTCAGAGCAACTTATAAACTTCAAATGGTTGAAGTTATGAGGTATTTATAGGTGAGCTCTCAAAAACTAGCCGTTGGGAATCCTTGTGGATAAGGTCAAGGACAAATGTGCTGGAACTCGTTGATAGTGTAGACACCCCACCTTGGACCGCTCACCCCGATTGCACATTTGATTTCGTGTTTCTATTTGTTTTAAGTGTTTTTCATTAGTTTCTGTTACTTCCATTAAGTTCCTGACTGACTCTGTTAAGTCAAGGACTAAACTGAATGACAGTTCTAACTATCCAGTCCATTCTGTCAAAATTTCCTTTTCAGAGTCGTGCGCCTCTGCCCCTTGAGGCCAGACGCGTGCGCATCCCTCCCCAAAGGCAGGAGGCGCGCGCTTATGGGCGCCAGTTACAGATTCTCTCCAAGAATCCCTCCCTTGCCCAATTTACATGATTTTGCCTGGGAATTCCCTCTTTGTGACTCTGTTTTGGCACCAAAAACAGTCTCCTTTCACCTATAAAAATCCCTCTTCTCCAACATTTCAAGGGGACTCCTTTTTGGCACAACAAAACTATACCAAAAAAACTCTTTAGGCACTTCCTAGGCATTTCTCCAAAGAACACATTTTTCAACCCCCTATATCTCATTTTCAAAGTATAGGAAGAACACATTTTTTGTCATGTAGACTGTGAACAAGCAAGACCAACTTTAGTTGGGTGGAATGGGTGTTTAAGTACTTTCCATTCCGTAACCTAACCCCCGAACCCGTCTCTCTTGAATATCTATTTTTCGTAACAAAACTTAGGCTAATTATTAGGTTTTTCTTATGTTCCTCTAAAACATAGGTGGCGACTCTACTTTAAAACTAAATAGACATCCTAGGATAATCCACGCGCTCTAGCCAAGCTGTGGGTTCCCCCCAGGGTATCTACAGTGGCGACTCCACTGGGGACGTTTGAGGGTTAAACTTGCGTTTTGTTCATAGTCTACAGTTTTTAGGCATCCTGGTTTCTGATAGTGGGAAGCGCGCGCCTCTGGCCTTCTTGGCCTAAGGCGTGCGCGTCTCACCTCAGTGACCAGAATCGCCCGCTCCTTATGTGTTCTTCCTATTCTTTCTTTTTTGTGCTAACCATTTCTGCAGGGGTTCCAAAGCATATTCAGGACCAGGGCAATCCCCTGAGTCCAAGTCTCTGACAGGTTTACCCAGAAGCGGGCGCCTCTCAGTAACTGTGCGCAAGGCGCGCGCATCCCATATTACAAGCCAGTAGCACGCGCTTCTGGGCAGTTTGCCAGAACATGAACAGGTTCCCAGAACTGGACAAAATAATGGGGTGTGGGCACAGTTTCCTACATCAGGACTGATTTGGACCCCTTAACTATTTTTTTTTATGTTCTCTTTTTTTATCGGTCACACGGATGATTCGAAAGTTGTAATTATGTGCTTATTGGCTTTTCTTTTCTTTTCTAAAAAACAAATAAAAAATTGTCACATGTGTTTGACTTCACACTACGTGCACCGAATTCCTATCAATTGCTCACTATCGAGTCGCACAAGTTCATAACCCCAAACCCGTTAAGGCCCGTCCTAGGAAGTTTCAAGCTCCACCCAACCTTGACTCTTCCGAAGTGGTAAACCTCAGCCCGTGGCATAGTTCAAAACTACATGCCGGGGGTGACCTTTAAGCCTCTCTTTAGCCGAGCACAAGCCAACACATTCTAGTTAGGGTCTAACACTCCGTGACCAAGTTGGTTTTCATATTCCGAGATTTCCCTAAACTAATGCTTTCAAATCATACATGCCGTTTCCAAGAGAAACAAGTGGTTATTATGGACAAAATAAAATCCATCCCCGCTTTACTACATTAATTTAGTTTAATCCCGTCATGTGTAGGATTAACAAGCGTGGTGGAATCCGATGAGTATATGGGACCGCGAGAAGGTCTATATACTAGTGTGACGATTCCACTATTTTTTCTTAGAAACCCCAAAAGGGACCCCGTCCCTCTAACTTATAAAAAAAAAAAAATCTTCATGTGGTTCGAGTCGTGTGCCCATTGTGTGTTCAAGCCTCTCCATGGATCGAAAGTATTACTCAAGACTGACAAGGGCCTCTTCTTCAATTTAGGTCCGATTGATACTTACCGCATCTACCGAGATTCAGCAAACCGTCTAGTTCGTGAATTAATCACTCCGATAACTCTAACAACATCTATGGCCGGTCCTTCTGCAAGTGACTTCGAAAACACCATGTCTCTCGACCAACTCTTTGCTTTGGTCCAAACTCTTCAAGAGAAAGTCTCCACTCTCAACAAGGAGGCTCAAAACAAAGATAACTTTTGGCAAGCTCACCTAGAAAATCAAAGGGGGGCCCACGAAGCCGAAATGGACCAAATGAAAGCTAAACTCATTAAGCTTTCTAAGGGCAAGAACACGGATGACTCCGAGGAATCCGAGTGGACCAAGGGTTTGTTTAAAAGCTCGTATGTTAGTACCCGTAACAAGAAGATGGGGGAACCTAGCACCGAGAGCAAAGATCACAAAATGGTCGACTCAATCATGGCATATATCGACCAACGCTTCAATGGGCTCAATTTGGGGAAAGGCTCTGACACAAGCCTTTATCAGTCATCAATTCTCATGACCACAATGGCCGCTCTCCCCGACAAGTTCAAAATGCCCGACCTTAGCAAGTTCAAGGGAAACTCTTTCCCGATGGCCCATATTGAAACATACATATGGGCTATGGTTCCGAAAAAGGTCTCCCCAATGGTGATGGCACAATGTTTCCCTCTTACTCTCGAGGGGGCCACTAAAGATTGGTATACAACTCTCCCACTCAACATCCGTCTTGATTGGGATTCCGCCATGCTTGCCTTCAAGAGTCAATATCAAGGAAACACCACTCACTGCCCAACAAAGAAGGAGCTCGAGAGTACCACCCAAAGGGACAATGAGTCATTTAATGACTTCACAAGGAGATAGAATGATAAACTTGCCGAGATAGTGGAAACGCCCAACACAAAAGAGCGAATGGACATCTTCCTCAAGTGTCTCAAAATTGACTTCCGTACCCACCTAAGTGGGGCTTTCTACTCCGATTTCGCCCAAATGTATGAGGCGGGGGTCCGAATTGATGACTTGCTCAAGGAAGTCAAGAAATCCACTCCAAGCTTTTGCTACAAAGCCGCCTCTAATTCAACAAAAGAGGCCTCTGTCAATGCCGTCACCACCGACAAATGGAACCACAAGAAAGTCCCTCCGCCCCAAGGCAAGAGGTTTCAAAATGACCGTGTCTACACCCCTTTCCATGGCATGACTTTAGGCGAGGCTTTTGAGGCTCTCAAGGCTAAAGGGAAAATTACCCCTCTACAAGGGTACAAGCCCAAGATGATTACCGTCAACCATGCTCATCACAAGTGGTGTGACTATCATCAACATAGTGTCCATATCACCGAAGAATGATTTAGCATCCGCAACATCGTCCAAGACCTCATTGACAAGAAGGATTTCATCGTTCCTAGTGAGGGTGAGTTTCATGTAATAGAGCTAGGCGAGATTGAGGAGACCACTAATTCAATTCCTATTTTGAATGAGCGCTCTAATGATATGAATAAAGTTGACAGTTCTTGTCGCACCCCAGACCCGTGGTCCTACTCGGCCCCACGCTCGGGACACGAATGGAAGACATTATAAAACACCTTTTGAAAAAAGTTTTCGAAATGTACTTTTATAAAGTCTAGCAAAAACACACTTGAAGTTCAAAGACTTCACTTAACTTTTAAACAAACTCTACAACCAACTTTCACAACGAAAGTACTTAGCCCGAAGTCTTACAAACATTTATACAAATGTACACACACCGACCTTATCCAAAATATAGGTATTACAAGATGATGAAGTCAAGGAAACTCTACCCAAAAGGTTATACATCTATGTAATGTAACCTTGACCAAAACAAATCCAAACTCTTACCACTTTCAACGTCCTCCCGTGCAAAAGTGTCTTATCCCCTGGACTCGCCTTTATCTAAAACAGTAAACAAATAAGGGGTGAGAATAAATCTCAGTAAGCTACTAAAATACAACTATGTTACATGCTGATATGATAATCATAAAGAAACAATATCAACAAATAATCATATAGCATATAGCACATAACATGAGAGGCTCCCTATCGCCAACCGTCCCATACCGGTTGGAAATAACGACCAACTCATCATACAACACATAGTATAGGAGTAAACACTCCTACGAGAATACCAAGCCAAGGTTTACCGAAATAACATAACCATCTGAGAATACCATCTGAGAAAACCAGTCGAGAAAACCAGTTGAGTAGCATAAATAGCTGAAGCCGGGATCCCAAAAACCAAATTATAACCATAATAACCAAAGTTCTCGAATCAAACATAACCATCTGAGAGGTATCAACAAAGCAGCACAATGGCTGAAGCCGGTTCCGGAACCAAACAATCACAACAACAACAATAGCGGGAGAAAATGACACAAAGTCATACCCCTAAATGCTCACGCGAGGGAGCGAGTTCATCCCATCCAAGGCCAATCTGGACTGGGGAAATAGGTCCAGTGGAAAAGCCTTAATGCTTTCCACCTCCACTCGATAACACCCAAACCTGGGGAAATAGGTCCAGTGGAAAAGCCTTATAGTGAACTTGGCTAGTGTGACACTATAATTCTTTCCACCTCCACTCGATACCACACAAAACCAGCTGGACTTTCAACAAGGAGCACAGTAATAAATACTTGCTAAAACAAAAACAACCGGGGCAATGATTCTAAAATAAGGAACCAAGCCAAACACATCAAAAGATGCAACCACGTTACTCATAAAAGAGTTCGCAACATTGAAATTAGGTCACAACACAATCCTTTATTAATGACATTAAGTCAAACAACAATCTTGCACACACTTGAACACGATCCTCAACAACCAAGTAGGTCGAACCCATTTCTCACACAAGGGATTCCAAAGTAAGAAATCCTACGAAAGCATCATAAAGATGTACCACACTCAAAATGAACCTAAACGGTTACATTATTCCAAACTCGATCACAAAGGACCAACTCTACAACAACGGACCATTAATACTCTTTCTGTTATTAAACACCTACTGGATTTCCGTAATATAGTATTTAGAACCCAACTAAATAAACCACCTCATCACGTAGTACACAAGAAGAGCTTCAAAACGATAGTTTACACGACTAAATCGGAGTCCGTATGAAGAAGTTATGGCCTCCGGAAGGTTGAACCATTTTCTGGGAAAAGTGTGCGATCCCCCAAAAATAGTGTGCAACCGCCCAAACCTTCAAATGTACCAAAATTTCACTCCTTTCGTTTCACCGTCTCACAAGTATAACTTACTATACTTAATGTTTAAGACACAATATGGCTACAAAATCAGTTCTAAAACATCTTAAACACCAAATGGAACCCAACCAAACCAATAAAACAAATACTCATTTTGTCCCAAAATTACAAGTATAACAAAATTAATCCAAATCACAAAATACCAATCACAAGTATAAGTATAATTTTTCTAACATACTAATATACTCACTTATACTTTCATTCATTTCCCCGTCTCACGAATAATAATATAATTTTTATAATATACTTATTTAACATTTAATCAATTTAATATTTTACCGTCCTACGAGTAGGAGTATAATCTTTACTATCATTCTAACAATACCCAGGCACACAAACATGATCAATTAGCATACTTTCATTCAACCCAAGGTATATTTCCAGTATACGTATACTCCCTTTGTCCCAAATAAACAAGTATCACAAATAAATACTTTTCACAATAATTTCACCACATATCACACATATAGCAAATATATGACTATTTTAATATTTAAGGGGAATTAGTAACTTACCTATTTCCGGAAAAAGTATCGCAGAAATATGTTTTGTTCGGGTAGAAATGACCTACTCAACGCCCTGATCATTTTTATATAATTAGTTTTTAAAACGGGTAAGTAAATAAAAAGAATTAAATCGAAATGGGTTGAACTTACCTATTTCCTTCGATGAACACAGAGGGAGTAATGAAAAGAAAGAAGTTAAAATGTTGCACGCAGAGAGAGAAGAGGTGAGGAGATAAGTATGAAGATTTTTATAGAATTTTCACTTTGGTCCCTCTACTTTCATTTTGAGCAAATAAGCCCCTAAACTTTAAAGTTACACTTTGGACCCTAAAGTTTCAACTAACTCATTTATTCCTTTTAACAAAATTTCTACTAACACTTTAACTACCACATATGCTCAAATAATATATGCAAGTCATGAAAATATTTTCTAACACATAAAATGCACATAAAAGTTCAAATTAAAATTCCCAAAAATATAAAATAAATAGGGACGGGTTTTGGGGTCGTTACAATCACTCCCCCTTAAAGAAAATTCGTCCCGAATTTTTAGGGTAACTTACCAACACTGTCAAATAACCAAGGGTATTTCCTCTCAATCTCTTCCCGAAGCCCCCAAGTTGATTCTTCCACATTATGGTTCCTCCACACAACTCTAACAAGAGGAATACTCTTAGTTCTCAATTCTCGAACTCTAAAATCAATCACTTGAACTGAATGCTCCTCATAAGACATACTCGGTTCAATATCCTCAGGAACCTCAGATAACACATGAGATGAATCATACATATACTTTCGAAGCATCGAAACATGGAACACATTATAAACCTTGTCAAAAGAAGGAATACAAGCCCGATCTCTAACTCTTCCCCATAATCTCAAAAGAACTGATATATTAAGCAAACTCCACGATAAGTAAAGGTATATCCCACGAATTCTAAGAATCAACTGAACAAGTTCTCAACATATCCTCGAGAATCTGAATGGTTCTTCCTAACTGACCATCTGACTGAGGATGAAAACCCGTACTAAATCCCAATCCTGAATTCAACGCCTTTTGAAATGCTTGCCAAAATCAAGATGTAAATAAGAAACCCATATTTAATACCATGCTCGTACACATCCCATGAAATCGAACTATCTTCTGAACAAATAAGTAACAACTGGAATTAACATTTATACTCTCAAAATAAATAAGGTGAGAAAACTTGGTAATCAATCCGCTATTAATCAACATCATTGATCTCATCTATTCAGTGTAACTCCTTCAATAAAACTTTTCACAATAGATTCATATCTACTCAGAAATCTCAAAGGTTTGTGACAAGCCAACTGATCACTGATATTTTACTTCCAGATTATTCGCAACCAAGGACTTAGTTGAATGCTTAGAATTTCTCGTGTCAACAAATAAAATGTAACTCTTCAAGTAACTGTAGTTGAATTCCATTATGCATATTGGTTCCACTAAGTGTTGACTACATACTCTGTTATCAAAAGTTAAAATTCCATTGATAATATTCTATGGTTGAAATCATTCAATAGTGTAGGAACTTAAAGCTTCCACAATCGCAAAATCACACCATGTATCAACTCACAAAAACTCCAATATGTCAAATCCTCTACTACACTTGCCTTTCCCGGATGATATAACATGTATTCTACTTGCATTGTCTCATGTATAACTCTTCTTGAGGAAACAAATACGTCAACTCTCATGGTCGGTAAGCACTTCAAATATAGCTCCACAAAAATCATTCGCTAATGCAATGGATGTATAATCGCAATCAATCTCAAGTTATGGGTAGGATAATTTTGGTTCATAATGAATCAATCTTCTTGAAGTATACATAACTACCATACCATTCTGAAGCGATGAACATCTCAATCACTTTTTAAAGCATCTATGAATAATGAATATATTAAATCCACTATAATGGTAAAACTTGACACATCCACTAGAAAATAGTAACACGGATCATATCCTCTAGATAACTGTAATACTAGTCAAATCCATTAAGTAATATCAATACTGAAGTTGTCATCAACTCTCGTTTCAACAATTAAAAACTCGTTTCACTCTTACCAATCCATCGAGAAAGTGTATATTTCTGTGCATATAGTTAACAGTGTAGCTACCTTAGAAACCCATCAATGATTCTTTAACCATATACCAATCTCAACAAGTTACATACCGCTGCTACTGAAGTCGGATTTTTCCAATTACTGTTGCCTCCATTGAAGGATCAAAAGCTATGCCTGAATTGAAACTCCCTCAAAATAATATATCCTCTAACAAGAAGACATAATGCCTTGATTTCACAACTGTTGCCTCTCACGCAGATATATTAAACAAAATGAATCCCTTGTCAAGAAATATCTCAAGCCAAAGCTTCTATTCCTGTAACTCAACCGATGTTATAAGCATATTGGACTAGATATCAACACTGCAACACGCCACCATAACAACTCAAGATAACCCAAGCTTCTCATCAAGTGACATATACTACTCAATAGAAAATATACCTGAGATTTCTCAAAGAAAGGGTACATTCTCAATTTTAGATGCAAACACTCTGCTGCTAACCCCCTAAACCAATTACCAGGCACAACCTTGTGCTAAAAAAATTTAAACTTTAATGCATAAATAGCATGAATGCCAAACACATATATCTACCATGCTTAACTAAAGCACACTAGCATATAAGACTCCACCACAACACTATCAAAATCTTGCTATAGCAATATAGTTAAATCAGCAAGTAAAACATGCTCACAAATTTGCACATCACAAGTGCGCAACACTCTATCAATCATCAAACACTCCCCCTTAGGATAGACACCTCTAATACCTAAGGTAGATACTCAGGAGACACATGCAATAGAGAAGCAAAATGCACAGACACATAAGAATGCGAAGATCCAGGGTCTATAAGTGTATGTGCCCTCAAACTAGACATAGAAATTATACCTCCAATCACATTAGAAGGATCTGAAATCTGTTGTTGATTAATGGCAGAAACACTATCCTGTACCTTAAACTTCCCTGAAGCATCCCTCTTTTGGCCCTGAAAAGACCCAACTGCACTTCCTGATGCCTGTACCCTAAATCTAGGGCAATCCTTCCGAAAATGACCCAACTGACCACATCTCATACATTTGCCTTGTTTCTTCTAACATTTCTCCTCAGAATGTCCTTCCTTCCGACAATAGCTACATACTCGTTTACCTTGCTTTTATGCTCCACTATATCGTCAATTTTTCATTACAGTTTCAAACATACCTTGGAACATTGTTCGAACTTCTTCTCTAGCATTACCCGACCCTGAAGGCCCTGACTGATTTCCTTCTGTTCCAACCATTTTCAGTGATTACCTGCATAAATCACTCAACGTTACTCACTCTCTACCCAACTACCCTCCTAGGTCACGTAGTCACTCTAGACCATCTACAACCTAGCTCTGATACCAACTGTCGTGGCCCAGACCCGTGGTCCTACTCGGCCCCACGCTCGGGACACGAATGGAAGACATTATAAAACACCTTTTGAAAAAAGTTTTCGAAATGTACTTTTATAAAGTCTAGCAAAAACACACTTGAAGTTCAAAGACTTCACTTAACTTTTAAACAAACTCTACAACCAACTTTCACAACGAAAGTACTTAGCCCGAAGTCTTACAAACATTTATACAAATGTACACACACCGACCTTATCCAAAAGATAGGTATTACAAGATGATGAAGTCAAGGAAACTCTACCCAAAAGGTTATACATCTATGTAATGTAACCTTGACCAAAACAAATCCAAACTCTTACCACTTTCAACGTCCTCCCGTGCAAAAGTGTCTTATCCCCTGGACTCGCCTTTATCTAAAACAGTAAACAAATAAGGGGTGAGAATAAATCTCAGTAAGCTACTAAAATGCAACTATGTTACATGCTGATATGATAATCATAAAGAAACAATATCAACAAATAATCATATAGCATATAGCACATAACATGAGAGGCTCCCTATCGCCAACCGTCCATACCGGTTGGAAATAACGACCAACTCATTATACAACACATAGTGTAGGAGTAAACACTCCTACGAGAATACCAAGCCAAGGTTTACCGAAATAACATAACCATCTGAGAATACCATCTGAGAAAACCAGTTGAGAAAACCAGTTGAGTAGCATAAATAGCTGAAGCCGGGATCCCGAAAACCAAATTATAACCATAATAACCAAAGTTCTCGAATCAAACATAACCATCTGAGAGGTATCAACAAAGCAGCACAATGGCTGAAGCCGGTTCCGGAACCAAACAATCACAACAACAACAATAGCGGGAGAAAATGACACAAAGTCATACCCCTAAATGCTCACGCGAGGGAGCGAGTTCATCCCATCCAAGGCCAATCTGGACTGGGGAAATAGGTCCAGTGGAAAGGCCTTAATGCTTTCCACCTCCACTCGATAACACCCAAACCTGGGGAAATAGGTCCAGTGGAAAAGCCTTATAGTGAACTTGGCTAGTGTGACACTATAATTCTTTACACCTCCACTCGATAACACACAAAACCAGCTGGACTTTCAACAAGGAGCACGGTAATAAATACTTGCTAAAACAACAACAACCGGGGCAATGATTCTAAAATAAGGAACCAAGCCAAACACATCAAAAGATGCAACCACGTTACTCATAAAAGAGTTCACAACATTGAAATTAGGTCACAACACAATCCTTTATTAATGACATTAAGTCAAACAACAATCTTGCACACACTTGAACACGATCCTCAACAACCAAGTAGGTCGAACCCATTTCTCACACAAGGGATTCCAAAGTAAGAAATCCTACGAAAGCATCATAAAGATGTACCACACTCAAAATGAACCTAAACGGTTACATTATTCCAAACTCGATCACAAAGGACCAACTCTACAACAACGGACCATTAATACTCTTTCTGTTATTAAACACCTACTGGATTTCCGTAATATAGTATTTAGAACCCAACTAAATAAACCACCTCATCACGTAGTACACAAGAAGAGCTTCAAAACGATAGTTTACACGACTAAATCGGAGTCCGTATGAAGAAGTTATGGCCTCCGGAAGGTTGAACCATTTTCTGGGAAAAGTGTGCGATCCCCCAAAAATAGTGTGCAACCGCCCAAACCTTCAAATGTACCAAAATTTCACTCCTTTCGTTTCACCGTCTCACAAGTATAACTTACTATACTTAATGTTTAAGACACAATATGGCTACAAAATCAGTTCTAAAACATCTTAAACACCAAATGGAACCCAACCAAACCAATAAAACAAATACTCATTTTGTCCCAAAATTACAAGTATAACAAAATTAATCCAAATCACAAAATACCAATCACAAGTATAAGTATAATTTTTCTAACATACTAATATACTCACTTATACTTTCATTCATTTCCCCGTCTCACGAATAATAATATAATTTTTATAATATACTTATTTAACATTTAATCAATTTAATATTTTACCGTCCTACGAGTAGGAGTATAATCTTTACTATCATTCTAACAATACTCAGGCACACAAACATGATCAATTAGCATACTTTCATTCAACCCAAGGTATATTTCCAGTATACGTATACTCCCTTTGTCCCAAATAAACAAGTATCACAAATAAATACTTTTCACAATAATTTCACCACATATCACACATATAGCAAATATATGACTATTTTAATATTTAAGGGGAATTAGTAACTTACCTATTTCCGGAAAAAGTATCGCAGAAATATGTTTTGTTCGGGTAGAAATGACCTACTCAACGCCCTGATCATTTTTATATAATTAGTTTTTAAAACGGGTAAGTAAATAAAAAGAATTAAATCGAAATGGGTTGAACTTACCTATTTCCTTCGATGAACACAGAGGGAGTAATGAAAAGAAAGAAGTTAAAATGTTGCACGCAGAGAGAGAAGAGGTGAGGAGATAAGTATGAAGATTTTTATAGAATTTTCACTTTGGTCCCTCTACTTTCATTTTGAGCAAATAAGCCCCTAAACTTTAAAGTTACACTTTGGACCCTAAAGTTTCAACTAACTCATTTATTCCTTTTAACAAAATTTCTACTAACACTTTAACTACCACATATGCTCAAATAATATATGCAAGTCATGAAAATATTTTCTAACACATAAAATGCACATAAAAGTTCAAATTAAAATTCCCAAAAATATAAAATAAATAGGGACGGGTTTTGGGGTCGTTACAGTTCTTGTTATGTTGTGACTTATGATAAGATAATGAGGGAAGTCTTAGAGAATAGGAAAAATAATCAAGATGGGAAGGTCAACATGCTAACTCGATCCGACAGGGTCATAGCAAGAAATCCCAACACTTCTGCATCAAGAACCTCTTCTCTAAGGTCGCAAACTTGCGACGCACCCGAAGATCCTTTATTAGTTCAACTCAAGAATACAAAAGCAAACATATCCATTTGGGACCTCATCGTCTCTTCAAAGAAGCATCGAGACCTCGTCATCAGTAACCTCGACAACACATCAATCTCTCCCGACACAACTCCCGAAGACCTTGCTGCTATGATAGGCCACATACACTTTGGCAATGTCATCACATTCGCCGACATGGAACTTCCACCATTTGGGTCTAAGCACAATGAGGCCATCTATCTCAAGGTAAGGGCAAGAGGGAGGCCAATTTCAAGGGTTTTAGTCGACTATGGTTCCGTACTCAATCTAATGCCTAGCCGAATTATAGGCATATTGGGGCTTAAAAAAATAAGATTTACAGCCCTCTAGTCAAGTGATCGAGGATACGACAGCACTGCCCGCACAGTCATGGGCATGATAGAAGTGGACATTGAATTTGGGAGAATGGTTATGTCCGTCCCGTTTCAAGTACTCGATGTCCCCTCTTTGTTCAATCTACTTTTGGGCCAACCATGGATACATAGCTCCAATGCCGTCCCTTCCACTCTCCATCAATGTGTCAAGATCCGAAATAGAGATGAAATAGTGACCGTCATGGCCGAAAATGTCACTATCCACAAAAATGGGGGACAACCCGTCAACCAAGTTCAACATGGGTTTGAGGACTCTACTCTCTACGGCGTCTCAATCAATGCCATTGAAAAAGAAGGGGGAGATGGGACATGGTTCCTCGGCAATCACAAAGTCCTCCGCATGATGAAAAGAATGAATTACTTCCCCTGTTTAGGCCTAGGGAAGCACCAACAAGGAAGATAGAAACCCGTGGATGTAACGACCCCAAACCCCAGTACTATTTTAGTCATAAGTTGAGCGCATGAGTGTGACGACCCGTCCTAATTTCATATAAATTTTACACAGGATATTATTTTATAATTTAATTTGTGTTAGTTTGATAATTTTAAAAAGACTTAATTGATCTATTAAAATATTAAATAAAAGTATTTTAGCTGCAAAAGGATTAACTAGCATGAGTAGAAGTTAAAATAGTTGAGTTAGTATTTGTAAATAATGATAAGGGGGTTAAGTGTTAAAGATGAAACCTTAGGGGTCGTGGTGACAATCAAAGTTCAGGGGTCTAGATTTCCATGTTCAACTAGGAGGGCCTTTGTGGATAACCCTAAACTAAAACTTGATTGATTTTTCTCCCTTTTCCTCTCTCCTCTCTGCGAACACACAGCACACACATACATTTACTTTCCCAATTCTTTCTCTCTCGGTTGGTGAAGAAGGTCCTTACCTTCTTCATAAGTTGATTTTCTTTCTTTTTAATTACTCCTCTGTTTTAAAATCTAATTACACTTCAGGGCGTTGAGTAGATCGTTTCTAGATAATTAGAATAATCTAATTCCGGAGCAAGTAAGTTACTACTCCCCTTTTATTTGTAGAAATGTTCATATAAACTAGATATGTGATTTTAATGGTTAAATCTATGCTTGATAAGGGATATTGGTGTTACTCGTTATACTTGTTATTTGGTGTTAATATGTTCTCTTAAGGAGAAGTAAATGAGTAGGTACATGTCTATGAGAACCAAGGGAGTATATTTGAGATGGTGAATTAGAGTTAGAATGTTAAATAAATATTTGGGGAAGTTGTAATAGTACTTTTGAGACGGTGAATTAGAGTTAGAATGTTAAATAAATATTTGGGGGGAGTTGTAATAGTACTTTTGAGACGGTGAATTAGAGTTAGAATGTTAAATAAATATTTGGGGAAAGTTGTAATAGTACTTTTGAGACGATGAATTAGAATTAGAATGAAAAGAGAAGAAATTAGGCATTTTTAGGGGTGTGGACGGTTGCCCAAATAGGGCGAGCGGCCGCACACTCTTTCTGAAAGATTTTAGAGCTTGGGAGAATTGATTTGGGCGGCCGCACAATTAGGTGTGGGAGGCCGCACAGTCTGGCTGGAGGAATTTAATTGTTCCAAATTAATTGATTTAGGATTCAATCCTTGACTAGGTTTTGGGTCCTTCTCTAGGTTACCTAGATAGGCGTTATGGATCACAAAAGAGGTAGGAATGGTCCGTTTGTGATCAAGTATGAAATGTGTAACCATTTGGGTTCATTTGGTGTTGTTACATCTTTATGATGCTTTTGTGGGATTTCCTACTTTGAAATCCTTTGTTTGAGAAATGTTTCTAATGCACATGGTTGTTGGGCTCTTTATGAGCAGTTTATCATCTTTGTGATGTACTGGGTAGGGTTCCCTATTTTGGAATCATATATTGATTGTGCAATAGTTAGAAAGGTCCAGCTGGTACTAATTGGTTTTGTCGGGCAGTGGTTGGAGATTATAATGGCTCCCGAGCCAAGTCCATTATAATGTTCTCCCTGGTTCCCTTTTTTACCCCTCTGCTTGGCCACAGTTGGGATGAGCTAGCTCCCTTGTGTGAGTATTCTAGCTACACGTGTTAGTAAATCAGACCCAAAAGATAGCAAATAATGATGAACACAAAACAACAACACAGAATTTACGTGGTTCACCAATCTCTATTGGCTACCTCCACGGGCAAAGGGAAACAGATATTATTATGGCGGAGAAACAATTACAAGAATATGATCACACTAATCTATGTTTGCATGAACTTTGATCACAAAGTTCCTAGCTATGCAAAACCCTAGATCTATAATTATTGATCTCTCTCACTTTCTGAATAAAATAAGGTACTGAATTAATTTAGGACGGAGGGAGTATAATATACACGGTTACACGGCCTAAGAGTTTTCTACTGTAACTCAAACTTCTTATTGCAATTCAATAAGGATACTTATTTCCTTACTGACATTCCACGTAGTGGCCAAACCAATAGCAATTTACTAGGCCCAACTTGTTTCTCTTTCTTTCGGCCCACTAAACCTATTGCGCGTGAATTGTCAGAGATTCTATGCGCCCACACCATGCTAGAGCATATACTCCTTCTGTCCCGAAATTACGAACTTGTTAATTTAATCCACTTAAATTTAGGCGTCCCAAATTCAAAGGCATTAAACTTAACAATCTCCACCTTGACTTTGAATCTCTCCTAATAATTCAAATGCATGAGCTTTCCGACATAGCCTCCACCTTGAGCCACATCCCTCGTACCAGATTTTCCAACCTTTGCCTCAGTCTGTCTTTCGTCAAAGACACTAGATTTTGTGCACCATGTATCTTCAAGACACCAGAATTTGCCTCACCAGACAAACAACTTTGTCCTCTGGACAGTCAGATTTTCTGCATGCAATGTATCTCACCAGACACCCAGACGTGCACCTACGGGTACTCAGAATCGCCCCAACGGGCAACTAACAGTCATTCAATTGTGGCCCATCCAGTCGACATTGGATCATGCCAACCATGACTGATAAAACCGGTGTGTGTCGATCTTCTAGCCGTGGCTTGCCCAGTTCACTCCGGCCTAGAGTAAAACGATGCTCCACCTGCTCGTCAACACCCTCACCAATCTCAGAACCTTAGAGGATGAACAAGGAACCTTTTCTTTCTCCCTTCAGAATCACATCTGAACCTTTGTAGATATCTAGAACTCCGCCTTCACCCTTGAAACTGTATCCCTTCTTGTCCAAACGACTAAGTGATATCAGATTCTTTGCTACTTGTGGAACGTGTCTTACCTTGTTCAATGTGAGAGTTTTATCACCCGAAGTTCTCACCCTTACGGAGCCCATGCCAACTACCTCGCAGTCTGATCCATTAGCCATATAAATACGGTCTCCATCTTTCTGCTCGTACGTTGTAAACTGCTCCTTGCGCGAACATATGTGATAAGACGCTCCCGAATCTAGAACCCATGCAACTTCCTCGCACGGTTCTTCTTCGGTCACCAGGGCATAATCACAATCCTCATCCAGATTGTCACTGCTTGCCGCCGCAGCAGTCGACTCAGATTTTCCCTACTGCTCTCTCTTCTTCTTGGGACAGTCGGTCTTCCAATGCCCCTTCTCCTTGCAATAACTACAGATATCTCTAGGTCTCAGACACCGTCTAGACCTTCCGTTCCTTCGACCATGCCCTTTGCTGCCTTCCGCAGTCAAACCTGATGACTGATATTCTGTACTAGTACCACTCGCCTTTCGGCGCAGTTCTCTAGTCTTCAGACCAGATTTTACTTGCTCCAGAGTAATTGTCTCTTTTTTCAAGCATGAATCAACATATGATTCATATGACAACGGTAGAGATATCAACATAATTAGAGCAGCATCCTCATCATCAATTTTCACCTCTATATTACGCAATTCAAGTAATAAAGCAGAAAATCGATCTAGATGCTCCTTAATAGGCGTACCTTCAGACATATGGAAAGTGAATAACTTCTTCTTCATATAGAGCTTGTTGGTTAGAGACTTCGTCAAATACATCTTCTTTAATGTCAGCCACAAGCCTCCCGCTGTTTCTTGATCCGCTACTTCCGCTAAGATCTTATCATCAAGACTCATGATAATCATTGAATGAAGTTTCTCATCCAATACTACCATGTCTGCAGCCTTCTTCAAATCCTCTGCTGTGGGAACGACCTCTGCCTTACCTTTTGGATCCTTGTGATCCCTGATTGCAGTAGCCACTAGAGCCCACAAACTTTGTCTTTACAGCATGGCTCTCATCTTGATCTGCCATAAACTGAAACTGTTCTTCCCATCAAACTTGTCGATTTTCTAGTCCATCCCGGAATCCATCTCTTCTACCACAGCGGAATGCCCTGATCTTTCTTGACTAACCAGGCTCTGGTGCCACTTGTTAGTAAATCAGACCCAAAAGATAGCAAATAATGATGAACACAAAACAACAACACAGAATTTACGTGGTTCACCAATCTCTATTGGCTACCTCCACGGGCAAAGGGAAACAGATATTATTATGGCGGAGAAATAATTACAAGAATATGATCACACTAATCTATGTTTGCATGAACTTTGATCACAAAGTTCCTAGCTATGAAAAACCCTAGATCTATAATTATTGATCTCTCTCACTTTCTGAATAAAATAAGGTACTGAATTAATTTAGGACGGAGGGAGTATAATATACACGGTTACACGACCTAAGAGTTTTCTACTGTAACTCAAACTTCTTATTGCAATTCAATAAGGATACTTATTTCCTTACTGACATTCCACGTAGTGGCCAAACCAATAGCAATTTACTAGGCCCAACTTGTTTCTCTTTCTTTCGGCCCACTAAACCTATTGCGCGTGAATTGTCAGAGATTCCATGCGCCCACACCATGCTAGCGCATATACTCCTTATGTCCCGAAATTACGAACTTGTTAATTTAATCCACTTAAACTTAGGCGTCCCAAATTAAAAGGCATTAAACTTAACAACACGTTTTGGTTGAGATAAGCTAGCTCCCTTGTGTGAGTATTCTAGCTACACGTTTTGGGTTATGACTTTGTGTCATTTTCTCCCTGTTGTTCTTGTTGTTGTTTGGTTTCAGAACCCCTGCTTCAGCTCATTGATGCTGCCCTGTTGATGCTGCTCTTTGATGCGGCTTTGTTGATGATGTTCAGATTATTATATCCTTTTGGGATAACCTTGGCTCATAATCCTTTGTAATGTATTTATTTCATCCTTGTGTGTTGTGTTGTGAGTTGGCTTCGCCACTCGTGTTATATGCTACTTGATTGCATATTGAGATTGCTCATTGGATATTATTATGTACCTGTTAGCATGTCATGTAGTTGCATTAGTAACTTACTGATTTATCTCACCCCGTTCCTTTCAAATTTGTTTTCCTTAGTTCACAGGAAAGCTAGAGGTTGTAAGCCGTGAGAGCTGATGTTGTCGGACTGTTCTGAGCAGGTTATACTCTTTTGGGGTAGTTTCTCTACGGAGCTTTTATGTATTCGTGTTGTGAGGCCGTGGTTGTACAATGTACAGTGTTATGTATGTACTGTTGTCTTTTGGGTATATATGTTATTGACCGTTCCTTCTTCCGTACTTGTAAATAGTCTCCGAGCTGTAATCTCGTTGAGGTGTAGTCTCAATAGCCAATGTGGTTTTACAATTGAGTTGTTTATGGTATTATGTTGGTTTTATAGCAGAGTTTACGCGCCTGGTTCGGTAATTAGCATTTTTGAGATGTATATATTGCTATTTTGATATTTATGGAATTTAGAATTTTTGGGGCGCGACAGTGGAGGTTCCTTTTGTCACAAACAACTTTGGGTTGAGATATGAGCCTTCCGAGGACGACATGAAATACAAGCAACCATCAAAAATGAGAAGGCCCGAGCTCGCAAAGAAGGCCGTCGCTATGAAATCCCTAATTTAAGACCCTACCGCAAGACATTAAATGGTTACTTTGTCCACCAAGAGGGAGATGTTCCGTACATGATTTTTCCCGAGCCGTGATCAACAACAAGGGATGTTGCGGGGACGGAGTTTTATTTCATCCATAATAACCACTTGGGGACGGAGTTTTATTTCGTCCATAATAACCACTTGTTTCTTTTGGAAACGGCATGTATGATTTGATGACATTAGTTTAGGGAAATCTCGACACACGAAAACCGACATGGTCACGGAGGGTTAGAACTTAGACTAAGAATGTGTTGGCTTGTGCTCGGTTAAAGAGAGGCTTAAGGTCACCCCCGGCATGTAGTCATGAACTACGCCACGGGTTGAGGTTTGTCGCTTCGAGAGTGTCAAGGTCGGGTGGAGCTTGAAACTCTCTAGGACGGGCCTCGACGGGTTTGAGGTTATGGACTTTGTACGACTCGATTGTGAGCAATGCATAGGAATATGTGCATGTAGTGTGAGGTCAAGCCAAGTGATAATTTTTTTTTAAAACAAAAGAAAAAAACAAATAAGCACATAATTTACAATTTTCGAATCACCCGTGTGACCGATAAAATAAACAGAAAATAAAAGAGGTTATGTGCAGGCCCGGTGCCCACACACTGTCATTCTGTCCATTCTGTTCTGTGCATTGTTCTATTTCTTGAAAAAAAGACCCAGACGCGCGCGCATTGGAAAGCCTATGCAGGCGGCACGCATTAGAGAAAGAGGGGCAGAGGCGCCCGCTTCTGGGTAAAACCTGGAAATCAGTGGGTTCAAGGGATTGCCTTGACCCTAAATAGGAAAACTTTCCCCTGCTGAATTTGTTAGCACAGAAACATGAAATGGAAGGACAAAAAGGGAGGCGGCCGATTCTGGTGGTGAAGGCCTGAGGTGCGCGCCTTAGGCCAAGAAGGCCAGAGGCGCGCGGCTTAGGCCAAGAAGGCCAGAGGCGAACGCTTCCCACCTTTTTCCACCAGAATGCCCAGAATGCAAAAATAAGAACACCAAAAGCAGAAACGCAAGTTTAACCTCCAAGTTGTCCCCAGCAGAGTCGCCACTGTAGATACCTTGGGAAAGACCACTACTTGGCTAGAGCGGTGGAAGGATCCTAGGATATCTATTTGGTTTTAATTGTTAGTGTCTCCACCTATGTTATTAGGGGAACATAAGAAAAACCTAAAGAAATAGCCTATTTTAATATTACAAAACCAATGATTCGGGAAGAGAAGGGTTCGGGGGTTAGGTGACAAAGTGGGAAGTACTTAAACACCCACTCCGCCCCGCTTACGTGGGTCTTGTTACTAAAGGTGTTTTAATGCTAAAAAGTCCTTCAATTTATTAATATAAAAGTGCTAACAATTACAATGAAAAGAAAGGGGAAATTGCAAAGGGAAATAAAAGAGAATTGTTTTATTGATTTTATGCTAAAGATTACATTAAGAGAAGAAGAGCAAATTAAACTAGAGTTTAGAATGTTGGAATATAACCTTGACCAAACTTCAATAGTGAAGTGGCCTTTTTGGTTATATTCCCTTTTTATTGGGATTGCATACAATGACTAGACAAGTAAAATAAGAAGAAGAAAAGTTGTACCTTTAGAAGGAGAAAGAAGACTTGAACTTTGACTTGAGATGGAGTTGTTGTAGAGAAATTGTTATGCAACAATTTGTGTAGAGTTTTTGTAGAGAAATGTGTTTGAGAGAATTTGTGTAGAGTTTTTGGTGTAAAGAAAGTTGAAGTCCTTGAAATGAACCTAGGAGGTCCATTTTATAGGTAAAAGGTTGGAGGGAAAAGATGATCAATCCATGTGAAATGGAATTGACCAATCAAAAATAAGATAAATAAGATAATAATAAAAGAAAATAATTTATTTTAGAGAAAGGGCTAGAATGGGGGGATTGGGAGTTACAAAATAAAGCTAGGAAATGTTTATGATCAAGAACGATGTTTTTGTATTAAAAGATGAGTTTTAAATCAAAAAATGGAGGGAAACCTGGTGCAATCCGTAACAGCCAAAATGGGAAGTGCGCAAGTCCGGCTTGTTGGACCAAACGCGCGGGCGGCCCGCTGACGATGCCGGAGGCGGCCGAGACTAAAAAGGACAGAATGACCCTAAAAGTTAACTCTGTTATGCAGTTTAGTCCAAAACTAATGGAATCAGTTAGGAACTTAACTGAAGTAACAGAAATTAACGAAAATAAGTTAAATAAA
Organism: Campanula takesimana; assembly: GCA_026119855.1. Classification (NCBI taxonomy): domain Eukaryota; kingdom Viridiplantae; phylum Streptophyta; class Magnoliopsida; order Asterales; family Campanulaceae; genus Campanula; species Campanula takesimana. The sequence goes on along the minus strand of JAOWBW010001808.1, from coordinate 44,073 downwards.
AATACTATGTATGAAATCGGGGTGAGAGGTCCAAGGCGGGGTGTCTACAACTGGTGGTAAGAGGAAGCGACACCTTTCACTCCATGAATCCAAGGACGCCCCAAAAGTAGACTGAAAGTAGATTTGATGTTAATCACTTGAAATTCAATCGGCATTATCAGGGGGCCGATAGTGAGAGTGAGAGAAACAACTCCCTAAACCCAGCGACTGGTGCTATTATATGCGCGAACCACTTGAGAAGATGGGGCCAAATCTGATATCTTGATACCCAAATCAGCGAGAACATGCACGGGACATACATTAACAGAATAACCATTGTCAACCAAAACCCGAGCCAAATGCTCACCTCCGACACCAACAGTAATGTGCAGAGCTTCAATGTGATTAGGGCCAATCTTTGGCACGTCAAGATTAGTGAAAGTGATGATGTTCCCAAAATATATGTTGCTGACCATGTGGACAAGATCATTGGGAAAAGTTTCAATAGGGATGACATCTTGACTAAGAGGAAGGCCAATCACCATAATGTACTAAGGCTAAACATATCTTCTTTCTTGCATGAGACCGGACCCGAAGGTTGCCTATGTTCCTCCAGTGTAGAGGCTCAGGTCACTGTAGTTCTTGTGGATGCTCCTTTCGTCGTGATGGTTCGTCCTTCGTTGGTGGATGGAATGATGATGTTGTTGTGAACTTCTTTGAATGAGGGGGATTTTTTTATTAGTTTTTTTTTTTTTTTTTTTTTTGTGCTCTAACTTTTGCCTAGGTTGTTTTGAAGAGTCAACCTAGCGAGCTTTTTTTTTTTTTTTTTTTTTTTTGTTCCCCCTTGAAAACTTTGCTTGATGTTGCTTCACCTTGTTTTGCTTCTTGGCTTCGTCGTTGATGTTGTTGCCTTCGATGCGATGTTTAGCCCCTAGGCGTTCAAGTGATGGCCTTCGTTCCAAAACTTGCTTAGACATCTTTTCATCATTTTTCCGAGAATTAAATTGAATAGTGTATGGGGACAAGAACGACTTTTATTTTATGAGAAGACTCGAATTTTTACAAAAACAAGACGAAAGAAAACTTGATGCACACTTAAGAGGACTTTTGACTCTTTTTTTTAAAAAAAAAAAAAACTAGGTAGAGAAAGAGAAACGGATAATGTTGTCGTTATCTTTGCTGTTGTAGTTCTCCCCATTTCAAACCCAAGTCGTTCCTTGCTTCGCAATAACCTCTCCCTTGATGAATTGCTCTTCACCCACGGTAAATTCACCATAATCAATCAAATCTTGGATGACGTTCTTGACACCGTGGCACTCCTCGGTAGTGTTCCCACTATACATGTGGTAGTTCCACCATTCTCCATATGCATGGTTCTTTCCAATCGCCTTTGGCTTATACCCTTCCAAAGGCTTGACCTTTCCACTTTTCATCAGAATTTTGAATACTTCGGTTTGGGTCATTCCTAGGAGAGGAGTAAAAATTCGTTTGTCGGCGACACCTGTGTGGCTCTTGAGGGGCGGGGAACTTTAGCTTGTTTTACCATTGACCTTTGTCTCGTTGTCGATGAACTTTTGCAAACGGGCCTTGAGTTCGGAAACTTCTTCTTTGTGAATCCTTTTCTCAAGAGCAAGACGAGCCTGCCACCAATCATCCTTGCAGCGGGTATCCTTGACAAGTCTATCCATTTGTTCCCCATGGCTCTTATTATGTTGAAAAGTCTTTCGTTGGACATGAAAATAATTTAACCCACAAACAAGAAAATGACTCAACCACATAGAGAAAAATGACTTTTTTTATTTATTTGCAAAAGTCGGAAGGACGTAGTCCTTTTTGGGGTTTTTAGAAAAATAGTGGAATCGTCACACTAGTATATAGACATTCTCGCGGTCCCATATACTTATCGGATTCCACCACGCTTGTGAGACCTAAGTGTGACAGGATTAAACTAAATTAATGTCACAAAGCATACATGTGGGGACGAAGTTTTATTTCGTCCATAATAACCACTTGGGGACGGAGTTTCATATTATCCATAATCACTTGTTTCTTCTGGAAACGGCATGTATGATTTGATGATATTAGTTTAGGGAAATATCGACACACGAAAACCGACATGGTCACGGAGTGTTAGAACCTAGACTAAGAATGTGTTGGCTTGTGCTCGGTTAAAGAGAGGCTTAAAGGTCACCCCCGGCATGTTGTCGTGAACTACACCACGGGTTGAGGTTTACCGCTTTGAGATAGTCAAGGTCGGGTGGAGCTTGTAACTCTCTAGGACGGGCCTCGACGGGTTTGGGGTTATGGACTTTGTGCGACTCGATTGTGAGCAATTCATAGGAATATGTTCATGTAGTGTGAGGTCAAGCCAAGTGACAAAATCATTTTTTTTAAAAGCAATAAAGCAAATTGTGCAAGTAAGGAGAGGGGAGAGGAGAATTAAGGTCCTAAATTATTACAACTTCCGAGTCAACCAATGACCGGTCAAAGTAAAGAAGGGAGAGGGCGAGGCTCCAATTTTCTGAACTCCAGGGGCTGATATGTAACTTTCTGAATTTTGTGGACCAAACTGCAATTTTTTGAAACCCGGGGATTGTTCTGCAGTATTCTGATGGCCCGTGACCAAATTGCTGTTTTAAGGGTCCAGTGACCATTCTGTAATTTCCAGGAACTTCAGTGACCTATCTGTAATTGTCGAATCCAGCCCAAACTTTTTTTTTAAAAAAATGAAAAGAGTCAAAAGATTTTGGGAAGAAAAAGAAAGGGAGCAAAATATGTACAAAAGCTTTGTCCCAAAATAAAAAATGTAACTCCCACATTTGTCACAAAATTTGGAAGAGCTAAAAATGTGGAACAAAAGAAGCTTTTCCTTTTTTTTTTTTTTTTTTTTTAAATGATGTAGCAATTAAATACTTGAATAAAAAAATAAAGAAAGAGAAGATGGTTAGGAAGGCCTTTTTTTTTAAGTGTAAGAATTAACAAAAAGAAAAACTCACACACACAATACACACACTCGGCACACACACATAAGGAAAAGGCGCCTGTTATGGCTGCCACTTCCTTACCTTTTTTTTTTATGAAAGCAAAGAAAATCAATAATAATTAAAACAAAAAGATTTTCTTTAAAGAAAGAGAAGAAGAATCAAGATAAGAATGTACAAAAGATGATCCTTTTTTATTTACCAGTCATTCAACCTTTCCCCTGCATGAAACTTGTTAGCACAATAACATGAAAATGAAGGACATAATGCAATGCGGGCGGGTTTGGTTTAGAATGTCAAATGCGTGCGCCTTAGACCAAGAAGGCCAGAGGCGCCCGCTTTTGACATTCTGAGACCAAACCACCCGAAATAAATAAAGAACACCAAAAGCAAAACTCAAGTTTATCCCTCTATGCTATCCCCAGCGGAGTGGCCACTGTAGATACCCCGGGAGAAGCCCACTACTTGGCTAGAGCGGTGGAAGGATCCTAGGATGTCTAATTGATTTTAATTGTTAGAGTCGCCGCCTATGTTATTAAGAGAACATAAGAAAAACCTAAAGATAGCCTAATTTATATTACAAACCCAAAGATTCGGGAGAAAAGGGTTCGGGGGTTAGGTTACGGAGTGGGAAGTACTTAAACACCCACTGCGCCCCGCTAACGCGGGTCTTGCTACTAAAGGTTTTCTAATGCTAAAAAGTCCTTCTTTTAATTATACTAATTTGTGCTAACAATTATATGGAAAGGAAAAGGGGAATTGCAAAAGAGAAATAAAAAGTAACTTGTTTTATTGATTTTATGCTAAAGATTACATGTCAAACTATTCTAACAAATACATTAAAATAAAAGTGGGAATTTAAAGTAGTATTTAAAATGTAGGGAGATAACCTTTAACCAACATTAATATAATAAAGTGATCATTTGGTCATGTCCCATTTGATGGGGATTGCATATACTAAAGAAAGCACATAAATAAAATAAAGAGAAGTTGTACCTTGTTGGGAAAAGAAAGAAGACTCCAATCTTGAGGAAGAAAATAGTGTTGTTGTAAAGAAATTATTATGGAACAATTTGTATTGAGTTTTTGTAGAGAGAAGCCTTCTTTGTGGAGAAATTGGTGTAGGGAGAATTTTGTAGAGTTTTTGTGTGTAAGAAGTGGTGTGTCAGAAATGAACCTAGGAAGTCCTTTTTATAGGTAAAAGGTTGGAGGGAAAAGATGATCAATCCATGTGAAATGGAATTGACCAATCAAAAATAAGATAAATAAGATAATAATAAAAGAAAATATTTTATTTTAGAGAAAGAGCTAGAATGGGGAGATTGGGAGTTACAAAATAAAGCTACTAAATGTTTATGATCAAGAAAGATGTTTTTGTATTAAAAGATGAGTTTTAAATCAGAAAATGGTTGAAAACTTGGTGCAAATACGTAACAGCCAATATGGGAAGCGCGCGGGTCCCGCCTATGGAGCTGGACGCGTGCGCGGCCCACTGACAGTGCCGGAGGTGCCCGAGACTAAAAAGGACAGAATGACAGAATGACCCTAAAAGTTAACTCTGTTATGCAGTTTAGTCCAAAACTAACGGAATCAGTTAGGAACTTAACTGAAGTAACAAAAATTAACAAAAACAAGTTAAACAAAAATACTATGTATGCAATCGGGGTGAGAGATCCAAGGCGGGGTGTCTACATCAGGAACCAGAATGCCCGCAAGAAGATATAGAACACAAATTTAGCGCAAGTTTAACCCTTAGACGTTCCCCAGCGGAGTCGCCACTGTAGATACTGTTAGTGTTGGTGCCCTAGGCACGTTTATTTAAATGTTATGTATGTTATCATTTTATTCATATTAATAAAGAGATGTTTTGATTATTATTGTTGTTCATGTTTACTTATAATAATCTCCGTCCCTAGTGCTTATGAAGCACTAGTATAAGTCTAAATGATCATGGGATGATCATGTTAGACTTATGGGTACTTGTTGGAGAACAAGGTACTGGACATTACCCGCTCTATGAGATTTATGTCATGGTCAATGTCATATATAGATCTCATATTAGTTATGTCATTTGAATCCTTAGACATGAAGTTATTATAGGCTTCCACTTGATGAACATTATGTTTGACATATTCAAACGCTACCTTTAACCAGGTAGTTATAAAGGGTATGATTGGCATAATCGGATTCACGTAGGGAAGAATAATAAGCTAAATGAATTTGTCCCTCTTCGGAGAGATGTCGAGCTTGGGCCCCTCGTAGAATGATGTTGATGAAATGTTTGGCCAAACTCAAATGAATTGATTGGATCAATGTCATTTGGATTACCAACATATTCGGAATCTAGAAAGTATTGAACAAATACAAGTTGACTCAATGACCATGACTTGTGTTCAATGACATCGTGGACAAAGGGATTGTGATATGTTCTATAAAGGAATACGAACTTGTATATAGTTACACTATTTGGGTAGGTATGACGGTTTGCTAGAACCTAATCATATCTTATGGGTTTATGTTTAAACCCATTGCCAACTTAGTGTAATCCTATAGGGTCACACACAATTAGAACGAATCCTAAAGGACTTAATTGGAATTTGGGTCGAAGGGCCTTTGAGGGATTTTAGGAATTTAGAGGAGAAAACAAGAAAACTAGAGAAACTGGATGGTCCGGTCGGACCTATACAAGGACCCGGTCGGACCTTGTATAGGACCTGGGCGGAGCCCCTTTGTGACCCGGGCGGACCTAGTCAATTTCGGCCATGAATTTTCTTAGTCCGATTTCTTGCGGGTTTGACCACTTTCTACCTATTTGGAATAGGAGAAACAAGTATAAAAACTCCTCTAGTTGCCCTAATCATTCTAATGCATATTTTGAGCCTCCAAAGCGTTTGAGAGAGTTATTTCTTGTTCTTAGATCCTTAGAGTGAAGAACAAGAACATCACATAAAATTCCATATAGTTCTAAAACAATTGTGAAAGCGTGCTTTACAATTTGGTCTAGCAACCAAGATCAAGAAGCGTTCTTGATATTCGTTCGAGGTGTGGATACCGATAGAGGGTGAAGCTTATCACCTCCATAGTTCGTGTTTTTTGCTTTTGTTCGTGATCAAGTTTCAAAGTTCCACCAAGAATCAAGGTTGTTAATCAAAGGCATCAAGGGTTAGTATTCTAGTATTCATTATGCAGTATTTGATCTAATCACATGAATGGATCTATGGGCTTTGGGTTTCATGAAAATTTTAATGTTTTATTCCATTGCGCATGATTATAGGAAACCCAACAGTGGTATCAGAGCCCCGTTCATGTTGATTATTTCAATACATAATCATGTTGTGTGTATATAAATTGTTTATGTGCCTAGCATGATTTGAATATTAGAATTATGATGTTTATGTAATCTATGCGATTTATATGGTTTATTGTTTTTGTATCTTTAATCGCACTATTCAATCGCAATAAAAATTATGGTGGATTTAAAATTGTTTGGGTTATCAATTTTTTATTGGATCAAAGTTTTGATAATCTAGAGATTCATGAATAAATGGTTTATTTAAGGTTTTGATGATCATGGTGATTGGATCAGCAAGAACACCAAATCCTAATTGAATCGGGGAAAAGCCATTTGATATAATTTTGGAACTTTAAATTTTTTTCAAGTTTTTCAGAGGGTCCAACCGGACCCATGCAGAGACCCGGCCGGACCTAGGGTTTCGGCGCTGGGGGCTTGTGCTAGGGTTTGGGTTGTATCTTAGGGTTTAAGTTTCCTATTTGTTTTAGTCTTGAGAATTCTAAGATTGGATCAAGGTTTGGATGGCTAGCCTACGTTCTCGAGAATGTGTTTCTCAAAATTGATCGCAATCAAAGATTCAAAGATAAAACGAAATTAGAATTATGAAAAGTTCATAATTTCTAAAATTGAGAAACAAAGTTATTGATTCAAGATTGGAGATCCATGTGGAATTGTGATTGCAATTGGCCTACGTTCATCGAGACCATCTATTACTTAGTTTCGGCCACATGGACTACTTTCTTGGTTTCTTGAATTAGTGTGGAATTGTGGTTGCCAATGGCTTAGTTCGGCCGCACTTCTTGTTGTCTTGATTTGGAGATGATAACCAAAGTTCAAAGAGTCTCATCCTCATAATTATAGAGAAACTAATGACACATAAATATTATGCTTATATTAATGGAGATTAATTTAGTGACTAACTTGATGCTTGACATGTTTATCTTATGTGCTCATAAATATGTCGTATGCTATATGTGATGAACCTTCTTTAAAATTTTAAGTCTATTTGTCAAACCATGATTAAAACACTTGTAAGTACATGAGTAATTTTATGTGGGCTCGCCAAAGCGAGGTGCATTGATTTTATTCATGTATGAGCAAAATGAGTGAATAAGAGTTTCCTATGCGTTTAAAATGGTTGGACATAATTAGGCGTCAAAACAGTTTTGGGCCTAAGGCAAAGATGAGATTTAAACATGCTTTTGAAATTGGATTTCTAAAGAATCTCATAAAAGATCTAAGTGTCATATATGATATGATTGACAAGAGTTGTCTACCTAATTAATTTGATTTTGAGCGGTCACGCCAAAGCGCACTTGAAATTAAATTAAAGTTGGATCTTAGCCCATTTAAATTATATTATACATATGTTGTATAAGAAGGTTATATAATTTAGTGGGAGTATTTTTTGGAAAAATACATTATTTTTTCTCTTTAATGAGATTGGTACTTATAAAATTTTGGAAATTTTGCATAATTATAGATAATGACATCTGACACTCAATCAATTTTGTTGCGATCGATCCTTGAGAAGGATAAGATTCAAGAGAATGGTACAAACTTCATGGATAGGATCCGAAGCCTAAGAATTGTTCTAAGGCAAGAAGATAAGTTGTACATTCTCGATGGGCCTATTCCTGAAGAACCCGAAGCCAATGCCCCTAGGGCGGAAAGAAACAATCACAAGAAACATAAGAATGATTCTAGGGATGTGAGTTGTCTCATGCTCGTGACCATGCGCTCAAAACTCCAACAAAGTTTGGAACATTTGGAAGTCTATGAGATAGGTGTGGAGTTGAAAGGCATGTTTCAAGAGCAATCTAGGCAAGAGAGGTTTGACACCTTTTTGAATTCACTTCTTGCAAAATGAGTGAAGGGCAAAAAGTTGGACCTAACATGCTTAAGATGAAAGGCTACGTAGAGCATCTTGAGAAACTTCGCTATCCGATTTCATTGGAGCTAGCCACGGATCTCATTCTTAATTCATTGCCTAAGAGTTATAATCACTTTGTGATGAACTATAACATGCATGGAATGGATAAGAATCTCTCCGAGTTGCATAACATGCTAAAAACTACGGAGAAGAAGATAGTGGAGAAATGTTCTCCAGTGCTCATGGTTCATGATGGAAAAGGGACAAGTGCCAAATAAAAGGGTAAGGCAAAGGTTGCCAAACCCAAGATTAGCAAGGCAAAGGTTACCAAGCCTATAGCTGCAAAACCCGATGCACAAAAGGATGAAATTTGTTTCCATTGTCAAGAAATTGGTCATTGGAAACGTTATTGCAAGGGTTTTAAGGAAGAGCAAAAGAAGAAGAAGAGCAGTGGGACTGCGTCGACTTCAGGTATCTATTCTCCTTTATACCACTAGTTCGTGGGTATTGGATACCGAATGTGGTTTATTATAATAATCTCCGTCCCTAGTAATTATGAATTACTAGTATAAGTTTAATGGATAATCATATGATGATTATGTGTATGTGATACAATTAGACTTATGGGTATTTGTTGGAGAACAAATACTGGACTGACCCCTATGAGATTTATGTCATGGTCAAATATCATAATTAAATCTCATATAGTTATATCACTTGAATTTTTAGACCTGAGGTTATTACAGTCTTCCACTTGATGAACATTATGTTTGACATATTCAAACGTTGTCTTTAAACGGGTAGCTATAATGGATATGATTGGCATGATCGGAATCATGTAGGGAAAGGTAATAAACCAAGATGGGATTTGTTCCTCTTTAAGAGAGATGTCAAGCTTGGGCCCCTCGATGAATAGTATTGATGAAATTCACGACCGCGCTCAAATGAATTGATTAGATCAATGTCATTTGTGTTATCAATATATTCGGGATCGAGAAAGCATTGAACAAGGTAAGTTGACCATTGACCATGGCTTACGTTCAATAGACATCATATAACAAAGAGATTGTGATATATTCTATTTTAGGAAACTTTGGATTTCAAAGTTATACTAATTGGGTAGTCATAATGGCTTGCTAGAGTCCGCTTATGACTTACGAGGTTTGATGGTTCAGACTGATTGCCAACTTAGTATAATCCTATTGGGTCACACACGTAGAACGGATAATTAAAAGGAGCGAAAAATGAGAAAAAACTGTGTTGGGTATGCTTATTACTTAACCCTCCTACTGATGTTAGAATTGATTGATACCATTACCAAATTTTATTTTGAGGACTTTAGGACCCTATGTAAGAAGATGTATAACTTCAATTTTTAGCTAAGTCCTTCTTATAGACTAGGATTAGTGATTAGGGCTTTTACTTTGAATTTGAGGTTTCATGTGAAATAGTCTAAGAGTGATGCGCATGACTCTCATGCGCAGCACCCATATGTTCACTCAATGCACATGGCTTCCATGCGCACGCAGTTATGCCTTAGTCAATTCTCTCATTTCCTGATCTCATATTCTAGAAGCTTGGAAAGCGTCAAGTCAAGGTACGCCTTTTGGAATGAACCAAAGTGCTGATGTGTACATACAACAAATCAAGCACACTCAGAATACACGTAGATGGAGACGCGCCTCATGTTTGAAATTCAAAAAGAAGACAGCTGTCATCCTTCTAGAAGAAGTTTGAAGTTTGTCCACTTGCTCTTTCTCCAACGGCTATAAAGGATACCTGTGCACCAATCACATTGTGCCAGCTCATCGTCCTTGCTAAGAGCTCCAACGGCTAGTTTTTGAAGCTCCACTATAAATATCCTGCTCATCCTCATTTTCCAAGCTGCTTGTGTTTTGCTCTCTGAAAGAAACTTTGAAGTTTTGAAGATTGCTTGCTCATTTCCAGAATTCTCAAGAACAGCCTTCATACCTTCATACCTTACCAAGCCCAGATCCTAAAGCCTTGTAACACCAGAATCTTGTGCTCTCCATCTCCTAGATTTAAAGAGCCCAGATTTCTGACACACACATACCTCTTGAAGTTCTGATCTCATCGATCATACTTCTAGAGATACACTGGTTATTGTCTAAGATTTGTTCTTTCATAGATTATAGATCTTTGAGTTAGTTTGTTCTCAATCGTTGTAACTTGTAACAGTCACTCATAATAAGATCTCCATTAGAAATCCAAGACTAACCATCTTGATAGAGGACGTAGATCTTTTCCCGATCGAACCTCTCCAAATAGCTTGTCTATTTATTGTGCTTTTCATTCTACATTTAAGCTTTTCTGATATATTGCTTTGTTTGATCTTTGTAGATTGTCTTGCACTGTTTTCATTGTGTTTGTGTGCTTTTTGCCTTAGAATCATTTTGCGCTACTCTTTAAGCCAAACTTAGCGCGTGCGTTTTTACACTCCTGCGCATATTCCCTGCGCATTAGTGATTGCTTTAAGTTTTCCGCTGTGCATTTCACACTCTGATGCGCGCTATACTTAGCCAATATTTTAGTCGTGCGCATTAGCCATTGTTTTGCAAAAGGGTTTGAAAAAAATTTAAAACGCTATTCACCCCTCCCCCTCTAGCATTTTTCATACCCTTGTTGCCCCTTTGGGACTAACAAGTGGTATCAGAGCGAACACCTATATAAAATGTTTATGTTTTTCAAGCTTAACAGCTTGGGTGCCAATTCGATATGGCAAACTCAAAACCTTCGGCAACTGCTAACTACACACATGTTCCAGTCTTTGATGAAGATCATTTCGATGTGTGGAAATTCAGCATTTTGACCCATCTCACCTCAATCGATGAAAGGCTTCATGACACCGTGGTTTATGGGCCTTACATCCCAATGAAAGCGAATCCTAATCCACGCACCAACACTGCTCAACCTTTTATCAATAAACCAAAGGAAGAATGGACTGAAGAAGAAATCAAAAGAGTTGCAAATGATGGGAAAGCAAGAAACATTCTCCTAAGCACTCTAAGCACGACTATGAACAAGTCATGCATTGTGCTACAGCCAATGAATTATGGGATTCTATTGGAGAGCATATAGAAGGAGACACTGTGTGCAAGGAGAACAAGAGATACGAAGTTCAAAAGAGATTCAACAATTTCTCTCAACTCCCCGGTGAATCTTTAAGACAGACTTATGAACGATTTTATGAAATCATTAATCTATGTATTTCACTTGGAAAGAAGTTCTCAAATAAAGAATTGAATGTTAATTTTCTCGCTGCTTTTGGATCAAGATATTTGCATAAATCTAGCGCTCTTGAAGACGCTAGAACTTTAGATGTTTGGACTCTAAGAAATCTTTACGCAAATCTCAAAGTTTATGAACTCAAACTTCAGCGTATAAGTGAAACTGAAGGAAAATCAAAGTCCATTGCTATGATGGCGCAAAGAGAAGAAGCACATGTGCCAGTTCATTGTTGAGAAAAGTTCTGACCCCAAAATTTCTACATCTGAGTTATTGGATATGGATGATGAAAACTTCGCTTTATTTGTGAAGAGATTCCAGAAGTTCAGAAAATTCTCAAAACCCAGCTCCTTCAGCAAAGCACAAGGATCTACAAGCAGAGCTCCTCCAAAGTTTACAAGGAGCAGTGATTCCAAAAGAAAAGAAGATCTTGTTTGTTTTAATTGCAGGAAACCAGGAAATTTTGCATCGAGCTGCCCGATTCCTAAGTTCGAGTACATGCAGAAAAAGAGAAACCACACTCACAAATTCAATCGTCATAAAGGAATGGTTGCTGAAGAAGAATCTCCATCAACTGAGCGCAATACATGGATTGAAACAGACTCGGAAGAAAGCGATGAAGATTCTGATGATGGACTCGTGTGCTTGGTGGCAAAGGATGATGAAGTCGATGCTTATGATTTTGATGATGACTACTCCAAAGATGTTCCTGATATGAATGTCTTGAATAAACCTATCAAGAAATCTGCAGGTTTTCAAGAGGTGAAAAAGAAGAAAGGACCAACCATCAACGAGCTCATTGAACAAGGATGTCTTACTCCAGCTCAAAGCGATAGTGGATTGTTATTTGCTAGATGTGATCTGAGCGCAAGAAGAAAGCTCAGAAAAGGCAACTACATCAGACCACAAGTTGAGGACATTGAAAAGCAAGAAAAGATGTTCAAAGAGGCTGAAAAGGTAATCAGTCGATATAGTGATATGAAGGAAGCTTTAGAACTATCATGTGATGAAATTTCCCAGCTTAAGACTGATAAATCTATTCTAAAATCTGAACTCACCCTCCTTAAGGAGCAGATAAAGAGCATGACTCCTCTTACTGTTAAAAACACCTATCTAACAGAACATAACTCTATACTTAAAGTTCAAAACGATGAATTGGTTGCTCAAATTACTGATCTTAAAAAGATTACAAATGAGTGGTCCAATTCTCGTGTCACTAGCAACCTTAGCTCTCTCTAGAAACACACACTCAAGGTGCGACTAGTGTGTGTCTCCTTCCCCGGCTTTGCCCTAGGGTTCATCCCTAGGGTTTTTCTTGTTCCAATCATGGCTGCTCCATCTGCTTGGTCCTCATCCTTGAATTCCAGTTCATTTAACCCTTATTACATCCCTAATGTTGAAGCTTCACATCAAAACCCTAATGCGGCGGCCCTAACCTCTCATGCAAACCCTAATTCTGCCTCCTCGCCGCAAAATCCTAATCCTGTTCCGCCGCAAACAGTCTCTCCTTCTATCCCTAACCCTAAACCTAATCCCATTGTTTCGCCTCAATCCAAATCATTCGCTGAATTGTTCTCCCCAATTAATCATGGTTCCTGCTCTTTCCCAATCGTTCCTTTAGCTACACACAAGGGTACCCCTTCGATCCAGCTTACCAAGGTAGCAATTCAAAAGCTTGTGCAACCATTTAAGTGGACATTAGTTGGCAAATTCTCTCATGGTAGGCCGTCCATGGAGGATACCCGTATTGTTTTTTCTAAGTTTAATCTGAAAGGGGCTTATAAATTGGGACAATTAGACGCCAAGCATCTACTTATTCAACTTTCAATGGAAGAGGACTACCAACGTATTTGGATGAAGGAGGTTTGGTATGTTCATAAATTCCCTATGAGAACATTGGCATGGTCACCTTCGTGGCGCCCTGAGCAAGAATCTCCCATAGTTCCGGTATGGGTAGGTCTTCCTGGTCTTCCAATCCATCTTTTTAATAAATCAATTATCTTCTCGTTGGCAAAAGCTATTGGTACACCCTTGTCGCTGGATAAACCCACTGCTGAATTAACTAGACCTACCATTGCTAAGGTTCTAGTTCAAGTTGATGTTACAAAGAAATTGCCTCAGGAAGTCTTCATTGATTGTGGGGATTTTATCCCAAGTTTTTATCAGAAGATTGAGTATGATAATCTGCCGAAGTATTGTAAACATTGCTTTATGTTGGGTCATGATTTTGGGTCACGTAAGAGGGCTAATCCTACCCTTGGTTCGAAAGTGGCTGGCATACAAAAAGAGGGTGTAAAGGAGAAAGCGGAGAAGGTTTATATTCCAAAAAAAGATGGATTGCAGCCATCAAAGATTCCCTCTAGTAGTGGCACCAAAATTGATGGTGTGGCTCAAAAAATTGAGATTGTTGATCTTGGTGGGACGGTGCAGACGGATGTTCCTGTTAGCAAGGTGAATGAGGCTAATAAGGAGAAAGCTCCCACTATGGCTAAAAGAGGCCAACCCTTACCTGAGGCTGTCCAAAAGGCCTTAAATAATGCGTGTACTAAGGTTATCAATATGGCTGGTGGTGCCATTTCTGGCCCTAAAAATGATGAAATTGAGATTGTGTTGAATAATGTTGCTGCGCACAAAGAGCTTCATCAGCATTCTAGCTCTCCTGAAGTTGTTTTCAGTGGAGATAATGTTGAAACTAGTAATACTATATCTAACTTGAACCTTTCTCTAAGAGCTCCCCCCTCATCTACTTCTTTTGTTACTGATCATGCTGGTTCTACCCCGTTTGCTGGTTTTTCTCATACAGATGCAGATGGCTTCACTGAAGTGAAGTCACGAAAAAAGAGAAGCAAATCTGCTTCCCACCTTCCTAAGATGGTACTTCTTTTACTCTTTCTTTTTTGGTTTCCAATGGTAGCGTTGCTTAACTGGAATGTGAGAGGGATTGGTAATAAATCTTCTCTCCGTAGACTGAAAAGATTAGTTCGTTTATATGGTGCATCCTTTGTTGCTATTTCTGAGCCTATGATTACTTCTGCTCATCTTGTTAAAACCAAAAGAGCTCTTGGTTGTAATGGGAGTATAGCCAATTGCACTAATAAAATTTGGGTGTTTTGGAAACATGGTTTTGATTGTCTTGTTTCTCATGATTCTGGCCAAGAACTTACTCTTCAGGTCACTCATTCTTTATGGTCTTCTCCTGTTTATTTAACGGTGGTTTACGCTAGTTTCGATCGGTATGAAAGGAGGCTTTTATGGGATACTCTTTTGAATTTGGATGTGGGGGATAATCCGTGGCTTATTGTTGGGGACTTTAATTGTGTTCTTGAGCAATCAGAGAAAATGGGTGGTAGGCCTATTAAAGAAAAAGTTGTTGAAGAATTTTCAGATACGGTTCAGGTTCTTGGTCTTATTGATGCGGGTTATCGTGGTAATGGCTTCACTTGGGTGAACAAACCTCGTGGTCGCCCTACCATTTTTCAAAGGCTGGATAGGGCTTTTTATAATACTCATTGGTTGGCAATGTTCAATACCACTAGTGTCACTCATTTAAATAGAACTTGCTCGGACCATTCTCCCCTTGTAATTCAAGTCCATATTGAGGCTGATATCATTCGAGGAAGTTTTCGTTTTTTTAATGTATGGTTGAAGCACCCTTAATTCCATTCTCTTTTTGCAGACTCGTGGAAAGCTTACATGGATGGTAGACCGATGGTTTGTTTTGCAAAAAAACTTTCACGTTTAAAGAAAGTTATTTCGGTCTGGAACAAAGATAGTTTTGGGCGGATTGATCAACAAATAAAAATGGCTGAAGATAATGTTACTCGATGTGAGTTGGTAAGTCAAGATGACCCATCGGATGAGCACATTATTGCATTGAACGTTGCTAAGGCTAATTTGCTGGGGAAGTTAAAAATGGAGGAGGCGTTTTGGTGTCAAAAAGCCAATATTTCTTGGATCAAAGATGGTGATAGGAATACTAAGTTTTTCCATTCCTATGTTCGGAAAAAGAGACAAAAGCTTTTCATACATCGAATTTGGGATTCTAATGGGAGGTGGATTCATTCGAAGGAGGATATTAAAAGAAGCGGTGGAGTTTTACTCGGACCAGCTGCAAAAGTCTCATGATAATCCTTGTGATAGTATTCTAGATGTCATCCCTACGTTGATCATGGAGGAGGATAATTTGAAGCTCACGGCTTTAACTTCTTTGGAGGAGATTAAACAGGTGGTGTGGTCTATGAATGGCCAAAGTGCTGCTGGCCCGGATGGTTTTACAGGTGCTTTTTATCAATCTTGTTGGGATATTATAAAAGATGATTTTGTTCGTGCCATTAAGGAATTCTTTGCAGGGAATTCGATGCCAAGGAGCTGGACTAGTACTTTGATTGTTACTATCCCTAAGGTTATTTCTCCTACGACTTTCTCCGAGTTGAGACCCATTAGTCTTTGTAATTTCTCGAATAAAGTTATTACAAAACTGTTGAACTCTCGGCTGGCTCCTCTTCTCCCAAGAATTATCTCTCTGCAGGAAAGTGGCTTTATCCAAGGTAGATTGATCCATGAAAATGTCCTCCTTGCTCAAGAGTTGATGCAATCTCTTAAGAAGAAGTTTGGGGTTCAAATGTTATCTTAAAGCTAGATATGGCGAAGGCCTATGACCGTCTATCTTGGTTTTCTCTCATTAAAGTTTTGAGGAAGTTTGGGTTTAATGAGGTGTGGAATGATATGATCTTTCGATGCATTTCTTCTTGTTGGTTTTCGGTCCTTGTTAATGGCGAAAGCAGTGGTTTCTTTCCTTCTACTCGTGGGCTCAGACAAGGCGACCCTATTTCTCCTACTCTTTTCATTATAGCTGCTGAAGTTCTAAGTCGAGGATTAAATCTTCTTCATGCGGATTCCCCTCATTTCAGATATCGGGCCCATATTCACACCCCCTTGATCTCCCACTTAGCTTATGCAGATAATGTTGTTATTTTCTGCAATGGTTCTAAGGACTCTCTTGATGCGCATATTAGGTGCTTGAATTGGTATCAATCATTTTCTGGTCAATTGGTTAGTGTGACAAAGTCCTGCTTCATTACTGGTGTTCAAAATGAGGATAGGGATGTTATTATTGCTGAATCTAGAGGATTTCAAAAGAAGGATCGTCCCATTATCTATTTGGGCTGCCCTCTTTATATCGGCCGAAAAAGGATCTCCTTGTTTGAGCCAGTTTTGCGTAAAATGGAAGCTCGTTTAGCTACGTGGCAAGGTAAACTTCTTTCTTTCGGTGCTAAATTAACGCTCATTAAAATGTGTCTTCAGGCTATTCCGATGTATTACATGGCTCTTCTTGACCCTCCTAAGGTTGTGCTGAATTCGATGTATCGTCTCATTTCCAATTTCTTTTGGTGTAATGAGGATGGCACTCATAAATGTCATTAGGTTCGGAGAGCTAGTATGTTTCTCCCTTATTCTGAAGGAGGTCTTGGACTTCGAAAGTTTGAGGATATGGCTATGGATTTTTCTATGAAGCTGTGGTGGCGTTTTAGGAGTTCTAATTCTCTATGGACGGATTTTATGACATCCAAATACTGCCATGAGTCTCACCCTATGGATGCTTCAATCACTTCTTTTGCTTCTCAGATTTGGCGCAGAATGCTTAATGCTAAACCATTGGTGGAAAGCAACATTTGTTGGCGGATTGGAAGAGGTGATATATCTATTCATGACCACTGGATGGCTGATCCTACTCCTTTGACTAGAGACCATGTTGAAATATCTTCTCTTTTCGTGAATGGGCATCCTAGAATGGACTATATTAAGAATGTTTATGGATCCCAGCTTCTTTCCTATATTCGGGACAATAATATTCAGCTTATGGATAGACCGGATACTCTTTTTGGCTCCCTGATGTCTCCGGCAAATTCTCTATATCCTCGGCATGGACTGTTTGTAGAGATAAAGGTATCTCTAAGCCCCTTTTTGAGCATTTTTGGCATAAGCATATTCCTCTTAAAATCTCAGTCTTTATGTGGCGACTTCTCCACCGTGGCCTTCCTATTGATTGTGCCATTCAGAAGAGGGGTATTCTCCTAGCTTCTTCTTGTAGTTGCTTCTCTAGGCCTGCTATTGAAGAGTTGGATCACCTATTTGTGCATGGAGACATTGCCAATGTAGTTTGGAGTTATTTTGCGAATATGCTGGGATTTAGGTTTTATTCGTTCAACATACATTCCATTCTGGCTAGTTGGTGGTTTAATAATTCTGATCGGAAGGCCCATGGGATTTCTTGGCTAAGACGCCTTATTCCATGCTTTACTTATGGGAGATATGGAAAAGTAGAAATAAAGCTAGATTTGATGGTGTCAAAATGTCCCCATCCAGCATTATTTCTTCGGTTAATAGCTCTATCAAAGATGTTGTCAAAGCTTTTGATATTCATTTTTTGGGTTCTTGGAGTACGGTTCAGATTCTTGGGTTCTTTGGTATTTCGTCTGCTCCTTTGGCTAACAAGAAGGTGTGATTGGTTTCATGGAGTCCTCCGTCCATTGAGCCTTTTAAGCTTAACACTGATGGTGCTTCGAAAGGTAATCCGGGTATTATCTCTGGGGGTGGTGTTATCCGAAATACTAAAGGAGATCTTTTTTTTTCTTTCTCTCATTTCTATGGGCATGGTTCTAATACGATTGCTGAGGCTAAGGCTGTTCGGGATGGATTGGTTTTTGCTAGGACCTTCGGCATTTCTTCTTTATGGCTTGAGATTGATTCTGAAGTCCTTCTAAAAATCTTAATTGAGGACTATCACATCCCTTGGTCCATTTGGTATGTTGTCTTGGAAATTAAACGCCTTTTGTCTTTAATGTTGGTTCGGATCACTCATATTCTTCGCGAAGGTAATAAGGTTGCTGATGG
The DNA here is from genome assembly GCA_026119855.1 of Campanula takesimana. Taxonomy (NCBI): domain Eukaryota; kingdom Viridiplantae; phylum Streptophyta; class Magnoliopsida; order Asterales; family Campanulaceae; genus Campanula; species Campanula takesimana. The sequence continues at coordinate 25,808 of JAOWBW010001808.1, read as the reverse complement.
GCTTGCTAATATTGCAGCAATTTCTCACTCTAACTCGTGTTACTATTCTCTTGATACTCTCCCTAATGGTTGTAAGGGTCCTTTTGTTTTGGATCGCTCTTCCACTTCGTATATCCGGCTTAGATAGTCTTATGGCTAGATTTCTGTATAGGCTTTTTTCTATATTTTGTAGTCGCCCCTCCCTTTATTGTAGAGGATCTTACAATATGTGTAAGACCTCCCCCCTAGTCTTTGATTTGCTGGTGGTTGAGGTTGTCATGTCCTCCACCATGTTTGTAATTTATTTTTCTATTAATAAAATCTAGGGAGGTGCCGCCCTCCTTTCGCCAAAAAAAAAAATAAATTCTCGTGTCACTATGGATAGTATCTTTGAGTCCCAAAAAGCCAGTGGTGATAAAAGCGGCTAGGGATTCACATCAACTAGTGACAACTTTAAGTGTGAGGTCTGCGCTGAAAGAGAAAGTGAATTTACCCCTCAGCAAACTCGTGAAATTCCCAAGGAAAAACATTCTGATTCAATGGGTAAAAGCAGGAACCAGTCAAGAGACAAACATTCCATTATGTCTACCCAACAAAACAATTTTGGAAAGCTAAAGAGAAGGAAGTAGCTACAGATGAATCTTCCTCTAGCAAAATAATTCTTGAAACAAGGCGCGCTCCTTCTACGAGCAAACATTATGCGCCTAGGAGCCATGCGTATCATCGCCATGCACCTCCTAGCCCTATGCGCGCTCCTAGAAAAAGCGCACCAAAATTTCGAAAGAAAAATTTTGTAAAGACAAATTCATCTGACCCAAAGAAGAATTCTATCCCTAAGAAAAGTAAGGAGTTTGTGAAAACTCACATGATTGGTGGCTTTCATCATTGTTCTATTTGTGATTGTTCTGGACACAAGGTTGTGGAATGCCTTTTGAGATTCACTCCCAATGCCAAAGGACTTAAAAATCCTAAGGTCAAGCAAGAGTGGGTCTTCAAAAGTTTCTAACTCTAGGACCCAAAAAGGAATAAAGAGGACCTGCTTAAATGTCTAAATTTCAGGTTCTTTGCTTCATGGTTGGATCTTCTAAAGCTAGAACGTATAAATGGATTCTCGACAGTGGGTGCTCACGACACATGATTAGAGATGAATCCTTACTTGAAGATGTTCATGAAGAAAGAGGTCCCTCAGTAAAATTTGGTGATAATAACAAAGGCCAAGTTGTAGCATATGGAAAGCTCAAGAAAGACAAAGTGTGCATCGAAAGAGTCTCTCTTGTGGAAGGACTCAAGCACAACTTATTATCCATATCTCAATTTTGTGACAAATGATTAGAATGCCACTTTACTTCAAAGAAGTGCCTTATTAAGGATGGCAAATCTGGAGTTACATTACTCACCGGTTATCGTAAGACAAATATTTATATCATTGATTTCTAAAATATGAACTCTAGTACTAATCTTTGTTTTGTAGCTAAAAGTGTGAGCGAAAATAGTTGGATATGGCACAAGCGCTTGAGTCACTTGAATTTCAAATATATAGCAAAACTCAGCAGGGATAATCTTGTCAAAGGACTTTCCAAGGTTGCTGATCATCATGTCAACAAATGCGCTGCGTGTCAACTTGGCAAACAATCAAAGCAGTCTTTCTCCAGCAAGATAAATCCCTCAACTTCAAGATGTTTGCAACTGCTGCACATTGATCTTTTTAGACCAGTCTCCACTGTAAGTATTAGAGGAAACAAATATATTCTAGTTATGGTGGACGATTATTCAAGATATGAGTGGGTGGAAATGATGATCTCTAAGGACAATTGTTATGACATTCTCACCACTCTCACCACTCTCTTCAGACTGCTCCAAACCCAAAAAGTAGATGACATCGTTAGTGTTCGGTCCAATAATGGAACAGAATTTAAGAACAACGGTGTTGCTCGATACTGCGATGATCATGGGATAGATCACAACTTCTCAACAGCTGGAGTTCCACAGCAAAATGGTGTTGTGGAAAGGAAAAACAGAACGTTGATAGAAGCAGGGAAGACGATGATAGCTAAAGCGAAACTGCCTAAGTACTTTTGGGAAGAAGCTATCAACACATTATACTTTACTCAAAATTGTTCCCTCATCAACAAAGGCCACAACAAGACCCCTTATGAACTTTGGCGTGGTAGAACTCCCAACATTGCATTCTTCAAAATCTTTGGTTTCAAATGCTATATCCTCTACAATGGAAACGAACATAGAGGTAAATTCGATGCCAAAGCGGACGAAGGTATTTTTGTTGGGTATGCTAAACATTCTAATGTTTTTCGCGTTTTCAATAGATCTACTTTAGTGATAGTTGAGTCTGTACATGTTACATTTGATGAACATTCTCTCTTTGAGCCACATTTGGCTCTAGATGTTGCTGATGATTCTGTTGAGTTTATTGAGATAGGTGCGCACATTCCATCTGCGCCCACACAAGATCAGAATGCATCAACTCAAGGAAATCTATCTACATCAGTTGCGCAAAGTTTTGTCAATAGCGCACCAAGTAAAGCTTCAGTTGCACCGTACAATGCACCTAGAGATTCCACTAATGCGCATCATTCTAATACTGCACCTGGTGTCACTCACTCTTTCAATTATGAACCAGTTCAACCCCCTAACTTTAATGATTTTGATGCTGGTGAAGATATACCAATTGAATACATTCAAGTTACTACAACTCAACCTAATTTACCTCCGGAAATTCGTGAAGTTAGAGATCACCCAATCACAAATATTATTGGTGATCTTCATGTTGGGGTTCGTACAAGGAGAGCTACAAACTTTGATTTTTACACTGCATTTATCTCTCAAATTGAACCGAAGAAGGCTGATGAAGCGCTCCAAGATCCGAATTGGGTTGTTGCAATGCAAGAAGAACTCAATCAGTTTGAACGATGTAAGGTTTGGACTCTTGTTCCAAGACCAAATGATCAAGGAGTGATTGGTACAAAGTGGGTGTTCAGAAACAAGATGGACGAGAATGGAACCATCACAAGAAACAAAGCAAGGTTGGTTGCACAAGGCTACAGGCAAGAGGAAGGAATCGACTACGATGAAACTTTTTCGCCCGTAGCAAGACTTGAAGCTATAAGGATCTTCCTAGCTTACGCTGCTCACAAGAACTTCAAGTTATGTCAAATGGATGTGAAGAGCGCATTTCTAAATGGTGAACTCCAAGAACAAGTCTACGTAGCTTAACCGCCTGGATTTGAAGATTCTCAATTTCCAAATCATGTTTACAAACTCCAGAAAAATTTGTATGGGCTAAAGCAAGCACCAAGAGCATGGTATGATACACTATCCATGTTTCTCATTGAGAAATGCTTCCCTCGCGGTAAAATCGATACTACTCTTTTCATTGCCAAACATAATGATCATAAATTACTTGTTCAAATTTATGTCGATGATATTATTTTTGGTTCTACTAATGAATTGTTGTGCAAGCGCTTTGAGAAACTAATGAAAACCAAGTTTGAGATGAGCATGATGGGAGAACTCACATTCTTCCTCGGGCTTCAAATCAAGCAAATGGATGAAGGCATATTTATCAACCAAGCAAAGTATACAAGGGATCTAATCAAGAAGTTTGGACTAGATAATGCTAAACTATATGATACCCCAATGGCTACCGGCAACAAACTCGACAAAGACTTAAAAGGTAAAAAGGTTGATCAAACTCTCTACCGAGGTATGATTGGCTCACTCCTTTGTCTTACTGCTAGTAGGCCTGATATTATGTTTAGTCTTTGTGTCTGCGCTCGTTATCAATCTGACCCTAGAGAAGCGCACTTAATTACTGTGAAACGTATCATAAGATATCTCTCCGGCACTGTTAACCTTGGACTTTGGTACACCAAAGATTCGAATTTTAAACTTGTAGGTTATTCAGATACGGATTACGCATCATGCACCATTGACAGGAAAAGCACAAGCGGAACTTGTCATTTCCTAGGATATCGACTTATGTCATGGGCAAGTAAGAAACAAGCTGCTGTATCTGTCTCAACTACGGAAGTAGAATATATTGCTGCTGGAAGTTGTTGCTGTCAGATTCTGTGGATGAAGCAGCAATTGGTGGACTACAACATTATCGAAGAAAATTGTCCCATCTACTACGACAATACCTCAACCATTGCAGTTTCTGAAAATCCTGTCATGCATTCAAAGACTAAGCACATTGACATCAAGTATCACTTCCTCAAAGACCACATGGAGAAAGGCAACATTCATTTGGAACACGTGGGAACCGACTACCAAATCGCTGATATCCTTACAAAAGCACTAGATGCTAAAAGGTTCATCTTTTTAGAGGAGAAATTGGTATGCTTGAACTCAGCTAAATTTTGTCTATATGATTTGTCAATACTAATGATTTTATGTTTTCTTAATAAATTTTCTAAGTTAAAGATGCCTAATGCGCATGCATATTTCATGCGCACATGGTGATGCGCATAAGGAAAAACATTTCTGAGATTTCTAAGAATCTCTGCGCATTATGGAACTGCGCATATGCATCATTGTAGACACCCCGCCTTGGACCTCTCATGTCTCGATTGCTTACACATTCTCTATCTTCCACTTTTCTGTTAAGTTTTGTTACTTTTTGTTAACTTTCATTACTTTTTGTTAGGTTCTTGACTTATTTCGATAGTCTTGGATTTGAATAAGTGAGAAAGTCAACCTTGAGTCTTTGTTTACTTTGTTTTTGTTGACTTTCGCGGTGTTCATTAAGTTTTTGACTAATTTCATTAGTTTCGGGGCTTAACTGCATAACGGGACCAATTTTTGGGCTAAAATATAGATTTTCTGAAGATGGGGCGAGCACGCCTTTGCCCTCCTTTGTGAGAGGTGTGCGCCTCCCATAGGGGGTGGGATGTGCGCGCATCCCACCTCCAGAATCTCAGATTTTGCCAAATTTCCCTCCTTTTCTGATTTGTAACTTCCAAAACCATTATGCCTTGGCTTGATCCGGGGAGAAGCCATCTTTGTGACCACAAACACTCTCCCTACACCTATAAATACCTCTTCATTCCACCATGGAAAGGGAGGAAGGATTCTTGACTAAAAAACTCTCTTTAAACTAAAAGTTCATTTTCAAGAGTGGTTACTATAGACAAATTAGATCTTCCCCATTCAAGCATAAGGTACAATGTTTATTCTTTTCTCCTAAACTCTTAATCTTATTTGCTTTCTTCATCTTTCATCTCTTCTAATGTGTATGCAATCTCCATAAAAAGGAATACAACCAAAAGGCCACTTCACAATTGAAGTTTGGTCAAGGTTACATTCCAACATTCTAAACTCCATTTTAATTTATCAATCATTTCTTAATGTAATCATTTGACATGTAATCTTTAGAATGACTTAATCAATAAAACAATTCCCTTTTATTTCCCCGTTCTTTTCATTGTAATTATTAGCATTTTTATATTAATATTATTTGAATGACTTTTTTAGCAATAGAACACCAATAGTAGCAGGACCCGCGTAAGCGGGGCGGAGTGGGTGTTTAAGTACTTCCCACTCCGTCACCTAACCCCCGAACCCTTCTCTTCCCGAATCTCTAGTTTCATAATATTAAAATAGGCTATTTCTTTAGGTTTTTCTTATGTGTCCTCAATAACATAGGTGGAGACTCTACAATTAAAACAAGTTAGACATCCTAGGATCCTTCCACCGCTCTAGCCAAGTTGTGGCTTTCCCGGGGTATCTACAGTGGCGACTCCGCTGGGGAAAATTTAGAGGGTTAAACTTGCGTTTCTGCTTTTGGTGTTCTTTTATTCTGTTTTTTGGGCATTCTGGTAAAAAGGGTTGGAAGCGCGCGCCTTTGGCCTTCTTGGCCTTAAACCCGCGCGTCCGCCCGCCTTTCATCTTGTCCTTCAATTCTATGTTTCTGTGCTAACAATTACTGCAGGGGAAAGTTTTCTTATTTAGGGTCAAGGCAATCCCTTAAACCCACTAATTTGGAGGTTTTCACCCAGAAACGGGCGCCTCTGCCCCTCTTCCTCTAACGCGCGCGCCTCCCGAGTTAGTAGTCCAATGAGCGCGCTTCTGGGCGCATTTCCAGAACAGAACAATGCACAGAAACAGAACAGTTTGGACAGTGTGTGGGCACCGGGCCTGCACATAAATTCTTTTACTTTCTGTTTATTTTATCGGTCACACGGGTGATTCGAAAGTTGTAAATATGTGCTTATTTTTTTTTCTCTTTTCTTTTAAAAAAAATGTTTTGTCACTTGGCTTGACCTCACACTATATGCACATATTCCTATGAATTGCTCACTATCGAGTCACACAAGTCCATAACCCCAAACTCGTCGAGGCCCGTCCTAGAGAGTTTCAAGCTCCACCCGACCTTGACTCTTTCGAAGCGGTAAACCTCAGCCCATGGCGTAGTTCATGACTACATGCCGGGGGTAACCTTTAAGCCTCTCATTAGCCGAGCACAAGCCAACACAATTCTAGTCTAGGTTCTAACACTCCGTGACTAAGTCGGTTTTCTTGTGTCGAGATTTCCCTAAACTAATGTCATCAAATCATACATGCCGTTTCCAAAAGAAACAAGTGGTTATTAGGGACGAAATAAAACTCCGTCCCCACATGTATGCTTTATGACATTAATTTTGTTTAATCCCGCACATGTAGGTATCATAAGCGTGGTGGAATTCGATGAGTATATGGGACCGCGAGAAGGTCTATATACTAGTGTGACGATTCCACTATTTTTCTAGAAACTCCAAAAAGGACTACGTCCTTCTGACTTTTGTAAATAAATAAAAAAAGAGTCATTTTTCCTTATGTTGTTGACTCTTTTCCTATTTGTGGGTTAATTTATTTTATTCAAAAAGTGTTTGTGGGGCCATCCTAAGATCAACCGTGCTCTTTCAATAGGTCCAAAGGCTTCCAACGGAAACAGCAACAATGATGGGTACATTTCCGTGTCCAACGAAAGGATCTTCAACATAATGAGAGCCATGAGGGAACATATGGATAGACTTACCGAGGATGCCCGCCGAAAAGATGATTTGTGGCGAGCCCGCTTTGATCTCGAGAGGAAAATTGTCTCGACCCCGGACCCCGCGGGCCCGAGACAGCGATCTGGACGTCGACTCTAAAACCAAAACTGTGAAGTACCGAAGTTAAAAATTTCATTTGATACCAAAAGGTGATGATCCAAAGTTTTACAAAACCAAGTTTGATAAAAACCAATTACAACTATCATAAACTTCCACAAGTTTATGCCCGACAAAATACAAATATACAATTCTTAATGACGTCATTGATTGGTACAACTATCCCAAGAGGTTACACATTTATACAATGTAAACCAACCTATAACAACCTTCCCAAAAAGAATGGATCCACACTTGACGTCCTCTTTCTCGTGATCAGCGAGACTAATCCTTAGCACCTGGGGGGGGGGGTTAAGGAAAAACAAAGATAAAAGAAAAGGGGGTGAGATAAATCTCAATAAGTTACTAATGCAACTACATGACATGCTAAGATGCAAGAAGCAATAAGCAATAATAAATATCACATAGCACATAGCATTTATCACATAACAGATAGCAGCGGAAATAAACACATAACAAAGGATATAGCCAAGGTTTTCCAAATCGGAACATCCAAATAAAGGATCGCTGCGCAACTTCAATAATTAACAATCATCATCTTCATCATAGCATGAAAGCCGAAGAGAAAACCCCGGTACCGGAACCAATAACCAAAGGAAGTGTCACAAGGGACGGGAGACATGCCACAAAGTCATGCTCCAAGTAAAGCTAAAATGCACACAAAGGAGCTAGCTCTTCTCACATCCAAGGCCAATCTGGAGGAGGGTAATAATGGGGCAAAATAATGGTCAACATCACAATGGACTTGGCCGTGCCATCATAATGTTTCGCATCGCCCAAACACACACAAAATACCAGCTGGACTTTCACGTAAAGGCTAAGTAATAAATTACTAGCACGATAAACAATCATTGATTCCAAAGTAGGGAATCATACCAAGAAGTCACCAAGAAAGTGAAATGTACCCACAACTCACAATTAAAGTGTTCCAATAATCTCAATTAACCCTTAATTAATTTCAAACACAAACTTGATCACAAAGGACTCAATTCTATCATTAGAGTGTACTACAATGATCACTAAGGTCAACTAGAAGGACACCCAAGACTTAGACCAAAACACGTTCTTCAATCACACAAATTAACAAAATGTAAACTTTCAGAGGACTGTGCGGCCGCCCAATGTGATCTGTGCGGTCGCCCAAAAAGGTCATCAAGCAAGAACAAAACCTTTCAGATAGATGTGCGGTCGCCCAGGCATTTTTGGGCGGTCGCCCAATCTTCTGGAATGCTGGAAATCGGGAAGAACAAAATGGGTTCTTCCATTTTCATACCAAAACACATTTCAACCAAAATCCAACCCTCTAACTAGCATACTAATGTACCAAAACAACTTATAAGTCCAAAAAGACTCATACAACAACATTTAACAACCAAAATCAAGATTCAAACCCAACATTCATAAATCACCATTTTTGACCCAAAACTCAAATAAATTCCAAATAAATTGCAACCTCGTTCAAACTTCAAATATAACAACAAAAGCATTATATGAACATGATATGAACATTTTAACATCAAAATGGGGGAAAAGTAACTTACCTGGATTTTCTCAAAGTTGACGGAATTCAATTCTTTTTGGTTCTACGCGATCCTATCGACGATCTAAACACATTTCACGTTTTAAGAAATGAGAGATTATGAGAGGAAGAGGAAGATAATGAAGAGAGAAGAAAGAGAGAAAAAGCTTACCCCAAGTAGAGAGAGAGAGAGAGATTGAGCTGGGAGATGGAGTAGTGAGGGAGAAGAGGAGGAGTAGGGAGGGAGTAGGGAAATGATTTAAAAGATTTACACTTAGGCCCCCTCCACTACACTACACACAATTTCTACACTCCCTACTAACAATTAAGACCCAACAATACTACACTAGCACAAATGACCCAAATAAAATGCTAGGCATAAATATTATAACACATAAAATGCACACATAATTATTTAAATAAATAATAATTTAAATAAATAAATGGGCAATTAAATAAATAATAATTAATTTTTTCTAATAAAATAGAGCCTAGATTTCGGGTCGTGACATTCACTCCCCCTTAAAGGAAATTCGACCCGAATTTTAACGAGACTCACCTTAAACAAAAAGCCACGGAAATTTCCTCTCGATCTCGTCACGAAGCTCCCACGTCGACTCCTCGATATTATGATTCCTCCAAAGAACTCGAACCAACGCGATGCTCTTGCTCCTCAACTCTTGGACCTTGGTATCTAAAATCCGAACCGGTCGTTCCTCATAAGTCATATCGGGCTCAATATCCTCCGGTACACTCAGTAACACGTGAGATGGATCATGAACATACTTCCGAAGCATAGAAACGTGAAAAATATTATGCAACCGGTCCAAAGATGGCGGTAACGCAAGACGATACGCTAGAAGTCCAACCTTTCCCAAAATCTCTAACGGACCAATAAACCTCGGAGCCAATTTGCCTTTCTTCCCAAACCTACGAATACCCAACTTCGGAGATACTTTCAAGAACACCAAATCACCGGTCTGAAAACTAAGATCTCGCCTTCGGTTATCTGCGTAGCTCTTATGTCGACTCTGGGCTGTTTTCAATCTATCCCGGATAACTTTGACTTTTCCAACTGAATCCCGAAGCAAATCGATACCCAAAACTTTCGCTTCACCGACCTCATCCCAACAAATAGGCGATCTACATTTCCTTCCATACAAGGCCTCATACGGTGCCATCTCGATACTAGCCTGATAACTGTTGTTGTAAGAGAACTCCACTAACGGTAGGTGCGAATCCCAAGAATCAGAAAAGTCTATCGAACAAGCTCGCAACATATCCTCAAGAATCTGAATAGTCCTCTCGGATTGACCGTCGGTCTGAGGATGAATAGCCGTGCTGAATCGCAAATCTGTACCCAAAGCTTCCTGAAACGCCTTCCAGAATCTAGAAGTAAACCTCGGGTCTCGATCTGATACAATGCTAACCGGAACCCCATGCAATCTAACGATCTCATCGATGTAAATGGTTGCAAGCTTCTCCATCGAATATCTGATGTCAATAGGCAAGAAATGGGCACTCTTGGTCAATCTATCCACTATTACCCAAACACTGTCATACTTCCTACGGGTACGAGGTAGTCCCGTAACGAAATCCATAGTCACATGCTCCCATTTCCACTCGGGAATCTCTAACGGCTGAAGTAATCCTGCGGGTCTCTGATGCTCGGCTTTGACCTGCTGACACGTTAAACACCTCGATACATACTCGGCTATTTCCCTTTTCATATTAATCCACCAAAATTATTGCTTCAAATCCTGATACATCTTCGTACTACCCGGATGAATAGTATACCTCGATTTGTGACCCTCATCAAGAACTCTCTGTTTAATTCCATCAACATCCGGAACACACAATCTTCCACGGAAAGTCAACACTCCACTCGAACTTAAAGAAAAATCCTCAAAATTCTTTTCTTTCAATTTACCCATTATCTTCAGCAACTAGGGATCTTCTTTCTGAGCTTCCTTTATCCTCTGAATTAGGGTCGGAGATACCCTAATATTCACAAAAATAGCCCCATGTCTCGATTCACGAGGAGACCAATCTCGAACATCCTCAAGCATTTTCCATTCACGGACCATCATCGAAGCCACATAAGATTTTCTACTAATCGCATCGGCTACCACATTCGCCTTTCCCGGGTGATAAGAAATCGTGCAATCATAATCCTTCAACAATTCCATCCATCGGCGCTGTCTATTATTCAGCTCTTTCTGGGAGAAAAGGTACTTCAAACTCTTGTGATCGGTAAAAATCTCAAACTTCGCCCCATAAAGGTAGTGCTTCCATTTGTGCAACGCAAATACAATAGCCGCTAACTCCATATCATGAGTGGGGTAATTCTGTTCACTAGGGGTCAACTTCCTCGAAGCATACGTAATAACTTTCTCATTCTGCATCAACACACAACCCAAACCCTCTTTCGAAGCATCACTGTAAATCACTAGGCCATCGCTCCCATTAGGCAAAGTCAAGATCGGTGCGGTAGTCAACCTCTTCTTCAATTCCTCGAAACTCTTGTCACATTTCTCGGTCCACACAAACGGGACATTCTTCCGGGTCAACTGAGTCATCGGAGTAGCAATCCTCGAAAACCCTTCAATAAATCTTCGGTAATAACCGGCTAAACCAAGAAAGCTTCTAATCTCTGTCACTGATTCGGGTCTCTTCCAATCCACTATAGCCTCTATCTTTGACGGATCCACCGAAATTCCGTCTTTCGAAATCACATGACCCAGAAATGACACCTTCTCGAGCCAAAATTCGCATTTACTGAACTTCGCAAATAATTTCTCCCTCGCAAGAACGGATAAAACTGTCCTCAAGTGCTGCTCGTGCTCCTCTCGAGATTTAGAGTAGACGAGTATATCATCAATAAAGACCACCACGAACGAATCAAGATAAGGATGGAAAACTCGGTTCATCAAATCCATAAACACTGCAGGCGCGTTAGTCAACCCAAACGGCATAACCAAGAACTCATAATGACCATACCGAGTGCGAAAAGCAGTCTTCGGAATATCCTCCGATCGAACCTTCAACTGATGGTACCCACTCTTCAAATCAAGTTTAGAGAAAACCACGGACCCTTGAAGCTGATCAAATAAATCATCGATGTGGGGTAGAGGATACTTGTTCTTCACCGTAACCTGATTCAACTTTCTGTAATCGATGCACAATCTCAAGGAACCGTCTTTCTTCCGAACAAATAAAACCGGTGCTCCCCACGGGGAAACACTAGGGCGGATAAACCCTCGATCAAGCAACTCTTGCAATTGAACCTTTAATTCCTTCAACTCTGCGGGAGCTAACCTATAAGGCGCTTTCGAAATTGGAGCCGTACCCGGCAAAAGGTCTAGACAAAACTCAATCTCACGATCGGGAGGCATATCATACTCGGTAGAGAAAACATCGGGAAATTCCCGAACTACCCGAACACTATCAAAACTAGGGGGTTCCTTCCTAGTATCAAGAACACTAGCCAAATACCCCTCACAACCACTATGCAATAATTTTCTCGCTTTCATATAAGAAATTAAGCGAACCTTTCTACTCAGAGGACTAGCCTCAAACACAAATTTAGGCACATCGGGAATAGAAAAAGTAACAGTTTTCTTACGGCAATCAACGGACGCATGAAACTTGCTCAACCAATCCATACCCAAAATGACATCAAAGTCTTGGATAGGAAGAACTACCAAATCCGCACAAAGGACTCGACCACAAATAACCACATCACAAGCACGAAAGACTCGATCAGAAATCAAGCATTCTCCTATAGGGGTCGACACCTCTAGCACGTACGGTCAAGACTCGAATGCAGCATTTAACATGGAAGCAAATTGCACAGAAATGTATGAATGAGATGATCCTAGATCTACTGACGCTCGTGCGCTCACATTAGACACAGAAACAATACCTCCAATAACAGAAGGATAATCGGTCGCTTGTTGTTGATTCATGGCATAAACCTTCCCTTGAACTTTGGGCTTCCCAGCGGCATCCCTTTTCTGACCCTGATTAATACCAACTCCTGACCCGGATGCTTGTACTCTACCTCTCGGGCAATCTTTTACAAAGTAACCCATTTGACCACAATTGGTGCACCTTCCTTGCTTCTTCCAACAACGGTCTTCAGAATGACCTTCCTTTTGACAATACGAACAAAGCCTCCTAATTTGGCTCCCTTGGTTCCCGGAAGTAGTACCCGGGTTCCTTGGGATCGGTTGCCCTCGGAACTGAGATTGTCCCCCAAAGTTACCTCGGTTATCGAAACGGTGTTGTGGCTTGCTTTGCCCTCCCGGCTTGCTCGGGTTAGCTACCTCGGTCTTCCTTTTATGTTCCCCAATATCTTGCTCTATCAAATAGGCTCGGTCCACCGCATCTTGGAATGTCACAATCCGTTGAGCAATAAGTTGAGTACGGATGGAGGTCTTCAATCCCCGAATGAATCTCATAGCTTTTTGTTCCTCGGTCCTCACCAAATAGTCGCAATACCGGGCTAATTCTATGAACTTAGCCGAGTATTGTGCTATAGACAACACACCTTGCTCCAGGTTGAGTAGCTCGATCTCCTTTCGGTTTTGATCAACAACCGGAATGAAATGCTCCTTGAATTTGCGCACAAACAACTCCCACGCATACACCGTGTGAGTATCATCCCAAGTAGCTTTAACACCTTTCCACCAATGCTCGGCGGCTCCCACAAGCTTGTAAGCCGCAAACCGGACCTTGTCCTCATCCGAACACCCAAATACATCATAAATCTTCTCCATCGACTCAATCCACAACTCAGCCTTCCTTACATCGGGCTCCCCATTGAATTCAACCGGTTTCAACTTCAGAAATTGCTCCAATCCATAAGGGGGTGGTGCTTGTTCTACCCTCGGAACTTGATCATGTATGGCCTTCATGGCCGCCTCGAACATGCCTTGAAATATAGCACGTGCTTCTTCCCTTGTATCATTCTGATTTGCATTACCGGTACTACCTTCACCACTCCTTCTACGAACCATTGTAAACAAGTACCTGTATAAAACATCAACCGTTAATCACTCCGCACACTACTACCCACCTAGGTCATACTAATCCACCTAGACTTATACTTAGAGCTAATGCCATAGCTCTGATACCAACTGTCGCGACCCCGGACCCCGCAGGCCCGAGACCGTGATCTGGACGTCGACTCTAAAACCAAAACTGTGAAGTACCGAAGTTAAAAATTCATTTGATACCGAAAGGTGATGATCCAAAGTTTTACAAAACCAAGTTTGATAAAAACCAATTACAACTATCATAAACTTCCACAAGTTTATGCCCGACAAAATACAAATATACAATTCTTAATGACGTCATTGATTGGTACAACTATCCCAAAAGGTTACACATTTATACAATGTAAACCAACCTATAACAACCTTCCAAAAAAGAATGGATCCACACTCGACGTCCTCTTTCTCGTGATCAGCGAGACTAATCCTTAGCACCTGAGGGGGGGGGTTAAGGAAAAACAAAGATAAAAGAAAAGGGGGTGAGATAAATCTCAATAAGTTACTAATGCAACTACATGACATGCTAAGATGCAAGAAGCAATAAGCAATAATAAATATCACATAGCACATAGCATTTAGCACATAACAGATAGCAGCGGAAATAAACACATAACAAAGGATATAGCCAAGGTTTTCCAAATCGGAACATCCAAATAAAGGATCGCTGCGCAGCTTCAATAATTAACAATCATCATCTTCATCATAGCATGAAAGCCGAAGAGAAAACCCCGGTACCGGAACCAATAACCAAAGGAAGTGTCACAAGGGACGGGAGACATACCACAAAGTCATGCTCCAAGTAAAGCTAAAATGCACACAAAGGAGCTAGCTCTTCTCACATCCAAGGCCAATCTGGAGGAGGGTAATAATGGGGCAAAACAATGGTCAACATCACAATGGACTTAGCCGTGCCATCATAATGTTTCGCATCGCCCAACACACACAAAATACCAGCTGGACTTTCACGTAAAGGCTAAGTAATAAAATACTAGCACGATAAACAATCATTGATTCCAAAGTAGGGAATCATACCAAGAAGTCACCAAGAAAGTGAAACGTACCCACAACGCACAATTAAAGTGTTCCAATAATCTCAATTAACACTTAATTAATTTCAAACACAAACTTGATCACAAAGGACTCAATTCTATCATTAGAGTGTACTACAATGATCACTAAGGTCAACTAGAAGGACACCCAAGACCTAGACCAAAACACGTTCTTCAATCACACAAATTAACAAAATGTAAACTTTCAGAGGACTGTGCGGCCGCCCAATGTGATCTGTGCGGTCGCCCAAAAGGTCATCAAGCAAGAACAAAACCTTTCAGATAGATGTGCGGTCGCCCAGGCATTTTTGGGCGGTCGCCCAATCTTCTGGAATGCTGGAAATCGGGAAGAACAAAATGGGTTCTTCCATTTTTATACCAAAACACATTTCAACCAAAATCCAACCCTCTAACTAGCATACTAATGTACCAAAACAACTTATAAGTCCAAAAAGACTCATACAACAACATTTAACAACCAAAATCAAGATTCAAACCCAACATTCATAAATCACCATTTTTGACCAAAACTCAAATAAATTCCAAATAAATTGCAACCTCGTTCAAACTTCAAATATAACAACAAAAGCATTATATGAACATGATATGAACATTTTAACATCAAAATGGGGGAAAAGTAACTTACCTGGATTTTCTCAAAGTTGACGGAATTCAATTCTTTTTGGTTCTACGCGATCCTATCGACGATCTAAACACATTTCACGTTTTAAGAAATGAGAGATTATGAGAGGAAGAGAAGATAATGAAGAGAGAAGAAAGAGAGAAAAAGCTTACCCCAAGTAGAGAGAGAGAGAGAGATTGAGCTGGGAGATGGAGTAGTGAGGGAGAAGAGGAGGAGTAGGGAGGGAGTAGGGAAATGATTGAAAAGATTTACACTTAGGCCCCCTCCACTACACTACACACAATTTCTACACTCCCTACTAAACAATTAAGACCCAACAATACTACACTAGCACAAATGACCCAAATAAAATGCTAGGCATAAATATTATAACACATAAAATGCACACATAATTATTTAAATAAATAATAATTTAAATAAATAAATGGGCAATTAAATAAATAATAATTAATTTTTTCTAATAAAATAGAGCCTAGATTTTGGGTCGTGACAAAATTCACGAGGAAGAGGTTTCCGAACTCAAAGCCCGTCTGCAAGAATTCACCGACAACAAGGCAAAGGTCAATGGTAAAACATGCTCAAGTGGCCCATCCCTCAAAAGCCACAAAAGTACCGCCGACAGCCGAGTTTTCACTCCTCTCCTAGGAATGACCCGAGCCAAAGCATTTGAAACTTTGGTGGCAAGTGCAAATATCAAGCCATTACAAGGCTACAAACCCAAGATGATGCGTCCCAACCATGCCCACCACAAGCATTGTGACTACCACCAACACAGTGGCCATCTTACCGAGGAATGCTTCCTTCTCCAAAACGTCATCCAAGATTTCATCGACAATGGTGAATTTACCGTGGGTGAAGAGCAACTCATCAAAGAAGAGGCTTGGTTTTAAATGGGGCTTCAACAAGAGATCATGCTACAAGGAGGACTACAACAGCAAAGACGATGACAACAATCTCCGTTTCTCTTTCTCTACCTAGTAATAGGAATTAAAAAAAAAAAAAAAAAAAAAGAGTCAAAAGTCCTTTTTTGTGTGCATTAAGTTTTCTTCCTTCTCGTAAATGCTAAAGTTTGAGTCGGTCTTAATAAAAAGTCGTTCTTGTCCTCATACACTCTTCCAAGTTGTTCAATTTAATTCTTGGCGAAATGATGAAAAGATGTCTAAACAAGTTTTAGAACGAAGGCCATCACTTGAACGCCTAGGGGCTAAACATCATGACGAAGGCGACAACATCAAATCCAAGACATCAAGCGACAAAGAAAGGTGGAGCAACAACCATGGAGAAATCAAGCAAAGTTTTCAAAAGGGAATTAAAAAAAAAAAAAAAAAAAGCTCGCTAGGTTGACTCTTCAAAACAACCTAGGCAAAAGTTAGAGCACGAAAAAAAAAAAACCTCCCCCTCAATCAAAGAAGTTCACAACAACATCATCATCCACCAACAAAGACGAAGCTACATCAACAACCATCACGACGAAGCAACAACAATTCACACGAAGAATGGAGTATTCACAAGAACTACGGTGACCTGAGCCTCTACACTGGAGGAACGTAGGCAACCTTCGGGTTCGGTCTCATGCAAAAAGAAGATATGTTTAGCCCTAGTGCGTTATGGTGATCGACCTTCCTCTCGAACTTGTCAAGACATCTTTGTATGAGTCATTTGCCAATAAATTAATCACCTCATGATTGAACAACTTTCCTAGATTTGAAATTATTTCACATTCCTTGTCGAGTCTAAGGGCTTCTTATCTTTCAGCAATACTCCCAGTTTCTTGCAATCAAATTGGGGCTGTCTTTATCTTCTCTCTTAATGACTCACTTGCCTTCGTGAGTCATTCAAAAAATATGTAAATACATGAAGTCAATACTAGGGGCTACTTCCCTCGTCAAGTCAATGTCACTCATCATTAGTGACAAAAGGTCTTCACCGCAAAATCACATGTCTCTCATCCTCAGCTAGAGTTAATGCAAACTTCCTCATTAATCGAGTCAAAATGAAGACGCAAAAGAGATGCCCGATAGATTGAAAACCCGAAAGGGCGGTCTAGGCAAAAAATAGGTGATTCATAAAAAAAGTGAGAGAGAGAAGGGAAAGAGAAATGGAGATCCCCAGCCTCTAAAGAAGACAACTACACAAGTTCTACATTGAATCTCCTTAGCAAGTCACTTCCCCACCGAGTCAACTTCAAAGGGCTCGACAAGATACGGCACAATCAAAGGTCGTTTTGGGTTATGGCATAAGAGAAGTTGTTCTTGCAATGAGCATTTTCGGGTTCATGTGAAAGAAGCCCCATGGTAACTGATATTCATCCGAGAACGAGTCCATCATTGAGGGGTACGAGGTTACACAAATGGTCCCCAGTGAGTCAATTGTTTTGGGCAGGAAATGGCAACAACGTGTGACTTAGTTTCAAAGATTCTTCAAGCATGTTCCCCTACAATATCTCAAAAGGCTTCCCGAGAATGGAGTAGCTCTTGCCATGTCCTCTTATGTTTGTTCCCTCGCACGAGGACGAGTCTCTTTCTTTGATCAACAAATGATGACGCCCTAGGGGCTACTATGTGACTCAAGAACGAGATCCTCTTTCGCTACCCTCGACGTTTAATGAGCCCTAGGGGCTATGCTCAAGAAAGATGTGTGAGACTATCCTCAAAGTCTCTCAAAAGGGAATATCGAGAAGCCTTCATGTCATGTGTGCTCGTGCCTATTCCTCCAATCAAGGATGGACCTTTCTTTCTCCACTTATAATCAATGGTGGCACTCTAGGGGCTACACTAAAGTTTAAAAGTCTCCTTTAGCAAGATGCAATTCAGTTTACCTCCCAACAATGGCCCTAGCAAAGCCATATGCAACGTTGGAGGCATCCTCAATTATTTTGGCACCAAAGGTCTCAAGGGGCTTCACAATCTACAATCCTTTGGTCTACGGTATTACAATAATCCAAGCAAAGAGCAATATTGGGGCTTCGCAATGATAATATTTGGGAAATGGTACTCGAGCAATGCAATGTGAGGAGTGGTCCAAGCTTCAAGGGTCTCTCAGTACTTCACGTCAAAGGTCTTCTGGTTTGAAAGGAGGGCTCTGATGTTATGAATGAATTTGATGATTCTTATGTTGTGACTTACAACGAGATTATGAAGAAAGTCTTAGAGAAAAGGAAAAAGATTCAATATGCTAAACTCTATCAAAACAGGGTTATAGCGGGAAATGCCATGGCCAATCCTAATGTTTCTGCAATTCAGCACCCCCTTCTCCGATATCAAAAGCACAAGTTGCATCCGCATGAGTTGCATCCGAAGATCCGTTATGATTTCAACACAAGAAAACTCAAGCAAGCATATCCATTTGGGACCTTATCACACCAAGACCTTACCGTCCGCGATCTCGACGGCACCACAAGGCATTACTGCATCTGTCACGACCCGAAATCTAGGCTCTATTTTATTAGTATTAAATAATTAGTATTTATTTATTTTCTTATTTATTTCTTTAAATTATTATTTATTTAAATATTTATGTGTGCATTTTATGTGTTATAATAATTTAGGCTTAGCATTTTATTGGGTCATTTGGGCTAGTGTAGTATTGTTGGGTCTTAACTATTAGTGGGGAGCTGTTTATATTGGGTAGTGTAGGGGAGGGGTCCTAAATGTAACATTTCAAAATAATTCCCCCTACTCCATCTCTTCTCCCTCACCTCCCTACTCTTTCACCTCACCTCACCTCATCTCTCCCAGCTCTCTCTCCTTCCATAGAAGAAAAAAGGTAAGGTTTTCTTCTTTCCTTCTCTCTTCATTTCTTCCTCTTCCTCTCATTATTTCTCATTTCTTAAAACGCGAAATGTGTTTAGATCGTCGATAGGATCTCGTAGAACCAAAAAATTGAATTCCGTCATCTTTGAGAATTTTCAAGTAAGTTACTTTTCCCCCATTTTTATGCTAAAATGTTCATATCATGTTTATATAATGCTTGATGTGTTATATTTGCAGTTTGGTTGAGTATAGAATTTATTTGGAATTTAATTGAGTTTTGGGTAAAATGGTGAAATCTTGAATGTGGGGTTTTGGTTTTGGTTTGGGTGATTAAAGGGTGTTATTTAGGTTCCCTTTAGGTTGGGTGTTGTTTAGGAGCTTTAGAAATGTATTGGGAAGCTTTGATTTTAATACTTATGGAAGGATGGTGGTTTGGGTCGAAATGTGAGAACCCAGCTCTGTTTTCCCGGCTGGAATCCAGACCAGGCGCCCGCCCGCGTGGTGTCAGGCGCCCGCCTGCACCCCCTTTTTCCAGCGGCCTGACCTTCTGGCCAAACAAGCGCGCGCCTGCCCCTGCCCGAGCGCCCGCCCGCCCGCCTGCTTGGGATTTTTGCCCTTTTGCTTGGGTTAAGACTTAGGGCTTAACTAGTTTAGGTTTATTTCTTCTAATTAACTTAAGATAACACCGTGTAACATTTTATTAAGTGGAATTGATTCTTTTGTGAATAAATATGTTATGGAATTTGATTAAGTGTTATTTGGGAATGTGGTCCATCCTTGATGTGCGGGTTGTATTGGTTTACCTTTGTGGTGATTTAATTCGAATGGTTCCCTACTTTGGAACCTTAAGTTGTTTATTTAAGCTACTATTTATTACTTAGCATTTATTTGGAAGTCCAGCTGGTTATTTTGAGTGTGTTTGGGCGATGCGAAACATTATGATGGCACAGCCAAGTCCATTGTGATGTTGACCATTGTTTTGCCCCATTATTACCCTCCTCCAGATTGGCCTTGGATGTGAGGAAAAGCTAGCTCCTTTGTGTGCATTTTAGCTTTACTTGGAGCATGACTTTTGGCATGTCTCCCTTCCCTTGTGACACTTCATTGGTTATTGGTTCCGGTACCGGGGATTTCTCTTCAGCTTTCATGCTAATATGAAGATGTTGATTTGTTGATTATTGAAGCTGCGCAGCGATCCTTTATTTGGATGTATCGGTTTGGAAACCTTGGCTATATCCTTTGTTATGTGTTTATTTCCGCTGCTATCTGTTAAGTGATAAATGCTATGTGATATTTATCATTGCTTATTGCTTCTTGCATCATAGCATGTCATGTAGTTGCATTAGTAACTTATTGAGATTTATCTCACCCCCCTCACTTTTATCTTTGTGTTTCCTTAACCCCCCCCCAGGTGCTAAGGATTAGTCTTGCTGATCACGAGAAAGAGGACGTCGAGTGTGGATACATTCTTTTGGGGAAGGTTGTATAGGTTGGTTTACATTATATAAATGTGTAACCTTTTTGGGATATTTGTACCAAACATTGGCGTCACTAGGATTTGTGTATTTTGTAACTTTGGTGTATAAGCTTATGGAGTTTATACTAGTTTTACTTTGTTGTTCAAATGATTTACAAAACCTCGTGTTATCATCTTTTGGGTATAAAAGGAAATTTTTATCTCCATTATTTTAGAGTTTATTGTTTAAGTTGACGTCCAGATCGCGGTCTCGGCCCGCGGGGTTCGGGGTCGCGACAGTTGGTATCAGAGCTATGGTTTAGCTCTAAGTATAAGTCTAGGTGGACTAGTATGACCTAGGTGGGTAGTAGTGTGCGGAGTGATTAACGGTTGATGTCTTATGCAGGTAATTGTTTGAAATGGCTAGAAGGAGAACAGGTGAAGGCTCTAGTGGAGCACAGAATCAGAATGACACAAGGGAAGAATCACGTGCTATGTTTCAAGGCATGTTTGAGGCGGCCATGAAGGCCATACATGATCAAGGTCCGAGGGTAGAACAAGCACCACCCCGCTATGGATTGGAGCAATTTCTCAAACTAAAACCGGTTGAATTCAATGGGGAACCCGATGTTCGGAAAGCTGAGTTGTGGATTGAGTTGATGGAGAAGATTTATGAGGTATTTGGTTGCACGGATGAGGACAAGGTCCGGTTCGCAGCTTACAAGCTTGTGGGAGCCGCCGAGCATTGGTGGAAGGGTGTTAAAGCTAGTTGGGATGATACTCACACAGTGTATGCGTGGGAGTTGTTTGTACACAAATTCAAGGAGCATTTCATTCCGGTTGTTGATCAAAACCGAAAGGAGATCGAGCTACTCAACCTGGAGCAAGGGTGTGTTGTCTATAGCACAATACTCGGCTAAGTTCACAGAATTAGCCCGGTATTTGTGACTATTTGGTGAGGACCGAGGAACAAAAAGCTATGAGATTCATTCGGGGATTGAAGACCCTCCATCCGTACTCAACTTATTGCCCAACGGATTGTGACATTCCAAGATGCGGTAGACCGAGCCTACTTGATAGAGAAAGATATTGGGGAGCACAAAAGGAAACTGAGGTTGTGGGTACGGGTAAACCGGGAAGCCATGCTAAGTCTCAACCACAACACCGTTCTGATAAACGAGGTAACTTTGGGGGACAATCTCAGTTCCGAGGGAAAACGATCCCAAGGAACCCGGGTACCACTCCGGGAACCAAGGGAACCTAATTAGGAGGCTTTGTTCGTATTATCAAAAGGAAGGTCATTCAGAGGACCGGTGTAGGAAGAAGCAGGGAAGGTGCACCAATTGTGGTCAAATGGGTCACTTTGTAAGAGATTGCCCGAGAGGTAGAGGCAAGCATCCGGGTCAGGAGTTGGTAATAATCAAGGTCAGAAAAGGGATGCTACCGGGAAGCCCAAAGTTCAAGGAAAGATATATGCCATGAATCAACAACAGGCAACCGATGATCCTTCGGTTATTGGAGGTATTGTTTCTGTGTCTAATGTGAGCGCACGAGCGTTAGTAGATCCAGGATCATCTCATTCATACATTTCTGTGCAATTTTCTTCCATGTTAAATGCTGCATTCGAGTCTTTACCGTACGTGCTAGAGGTGTCGACCCCTATAGGAGAATGCTTGATTTCTGATCGAGTCTTTCGTGCTTGTGATGTGGTTATTTGTGGTCGTGTCCTTTGTGCGGATTTGGTAGTTCTTCCTATCCAAGACTTTGATGTCATTTTGGGTATCGATTGGTTGAGCAAGTTTCATGCTTCCGTTGATTGCCGTAAGAAAATTGTTACTTTTTCTATTCCCTATGTGCCTAAATTTGTGTTTGAGGCTAGTCCTCTGAGTAGAAAGGTCGCTTAATTTCTTATATAAAGCGAGAAAATTATTGCATAGTGGTTGTGAGGGGTATCTGGCTAGTGTTCTTGATACTAGGAAGGAATCCCCTAGTTTTGATAGTGTTCGGGTAGTTTCGGGAATTCCCGATGTTTTTCTCTACCGAGTATGATATGCCTCCCGATCGTGAGATTGAGTTTTGTATAGATCTTTTGCTGGTACGGCTCCAATTTCGAAAGCACCTTATAGGTTGGCTCCGCAGAGTTGAAGGAATTAAGGTCAATTGCAAGAGTTGCTTGATCGAGGGTTTATTCGCCCTAGTGTTTCCCCGTGGGGAGCACCGGTTTTATTTGTGCGGAAGAAAGACGGTTCCTTGAGATTGTGCATCGATTATAGAAAGTTGAATCAGGTTACAGTGAAGAATAAGTATCCTCTACCTCACATTGACGATTTATTTGATCAGCTTCAAGGGTCCGTTGTGTTTTCCAAGGTTGATTTGAGGAGTGGGTACCATCAGTTGAAGGTTCGATCGGAGGATATTCCGAAGACTGCCTTTCGCACTCGGTATGGTCATTATGAGTTCTTGGTTATGCCGTTTGGGTTGACAACGCGCCGGCCGTGTTTATGGATTTGATGAACCGAGTTTTCCATCCTTATCTTGATTCGTTCGTGGTAGTCTTCATCGACGACATTCTTGTTTACTCTAAATCTCAAGAGGAGCACGAGCAACACTTGAGGACAATTTTATCCGTTCTTGCGAGGGAGAAATTATTTGCGAAGTTCTGTAAATGCGAATTTTGGCTCGAGAAGGTGTCATTTCTGGGCCATGTGATTTCTAAAGACGGTATTTCGGTGGATCCTTCAAAGATTGAAGCCATAGTGGATTGGAAGAGACCTGAATCAGTGACAGAGATTAGAAGCTTTCTGGGTTTAGCCGGTTATTACAGAAGATTTATTGAGGGGTTTTCGAGGATCGCTACTCCGATGACTCAGTTGACCCGGAAGAATGTCCCGTTTTGTGTGGACGAGAAATGTGACAAGAGTTTCGAGGAATTGAAGAAGAGGTTGACTACCGCACCGATCTTGACTTTGCCTAATGGGAGCGACGGCCTAGTGATTTACAGTGAGTGATGCTTCGAAAGAGGGTTTGGGTTGTGTGTTGATGCAGAATGGGAAGTAATTGCGTATGCTTCGAGGAAGTTGACCCCTAGTGAACAGAATTACCCCACTCATGATATGGAGTTGTCCGCGATAGTATTTGCGTTGCACAAATGGAAGCACTACCTTTATGGGGCGAAGTTTGAGATTTTTACGGATCACAAGAGTTTGAAATACCTTTCTCCCAGAAAGAGTTGAATAATAGGCAACGCCGATGGATGGAATTGTTGAAGGATTATGATTGTACGATTTCTTTTATCTTCTGGGAAAGGCGAATGTGGTAGCCGATGCGAATAAGTAGAAAATCTTATGTGGCTTCGATGATGGTTCGGGAGTGGAAAATGCTTGAGGATGTTCGAGATGGTCTCCTCGTGAATCGAGACATGGGGCTATTTTTGGAATATTAGGGTATCTCCAACCCTAATTCAGAGGATAAAGGAAGCTCAGAAAGAAGATCCCGAGTTGTGAAGATAATGGGTAAATTGAAGGAAAAGAACTTCGAGGATTTTTCATTGAGTACGAATGGAGTGTTGACTTTCCGTGGTCGTTTGTGCGTACCCGATGTTGGCGGAATGAAGAGACAAGTTTTAGATGAAGGTCACAAATCGAGGTATACTATCATCTAGGTAGTACGAAGATGTATCAGGATTTGAAGCAACAATTTTAGTGGATTAATATGAAGGGAAATAGCGGAGTATGTTTCAAAGTGTTTAACTTGTCAGCAGGTCAAAGCTGAGCATCAGAGACCCGGGGACTACTTCATCCGTTAGAGATTCCCGAGTGGAAATGGGAGCATGTGACTATGGATGTTCGTCACGGGACTACCTCGTACCCGTAGGAAGTTTGACAGTGTTTGGGTAATAGTGGACAGATTGACCAAGAGTGCCCATTTCTTGCCTATTGACATCAGATATTCGATGGAGAAGCTTGCGACCCTTTACATTGATGAGATGTTAGATTGCATGGGGTTTCGGTTAGTATTGTGTCAGATCGCGACCCGAGGTTACTTCTAGATTCTGGAGGCGTTTCAGGAAGCTTTGGTACAGATTTGCGATTCAGCACAGCTTTTCATCCTCAGACCGATGGTCAATCCGAGAGGACTATTCAGATTTTGGAGGATATGTTGCGAGCGTGTTCGATAGACTTATCCGATTCTTGGGATTCGCACCTACCGTTAGTGGAGTTCTCTTACAACAACAGTTATCAGGCTAGTATCGAGATGGCACCGTATGAGGCCTTGTATGGACGTAAATGTAGATCGCCTATTAGTTGGGATGAGGTTGGTGAGCGAAGATCTTGGGTATTGATTTGCTTCGGGATTCAGTTGAAAAAGGTTAGAGTTATCCGGGATAGATTGAGAACAGCCCAGAGTCGACATAAGAGCTACGCAGATAACCGAAGGCGAGATCTTAGTTTTCGACCGGTGATTTTGTGTTCATGAAGGTGGTCCGAAGGTGGGTATCCGAAGGTTTGGGAAGAAAGGCAAATTGGCTCCGAGGTTTATTGGCCCGTTTGAGATTTTGGAAAGGTTGGACTTCTAGCGTATCGTCTGGCGTTACCGCCATCTTTGGACCGGTTCATAATGTTTTTCATGTTTCTATGCTTCGAAGTATGTTCATGATCCATCTCACCCTCACGTGGTACCGAGGATACCAGAGGATATAGAGCCGATATGACTTATGAGGAACGACCGGGTTCGGATCTTAGATTCTAAAGTTCAAGAGTTGAGGAACAAAAGTATTTCTTTGGTTAGAGTTCTTTGGAGGATATCATAATATCGGGAGTCGACGTGGGAGAGCTCCGTGATGAGATCGAGAGGAAATTTCCGTGGCTTTTAATTCGGCGTAAGTCTCGTTAAAATTCAGGTCGAATTTTCTTTAAGGGGAGTGAATGTCACGACCCGAAATCTAGGCTCTATTTTATTAGTATTAAATAATTATTATTTTTTATTTGCTTATTTATTTCTTTAAATTATTATTTATTTAAATATTTATGTGTGCATTTTATGTGTTATAATAATTTAGGCCTTAGCATTTTATTGGGTCATTTGGGCTAGTGTAGTATTGTTGGGTTTAACTATTAGTGGGGAGCTTTGTATATTGGGTAATGTAGGGGAGGGGCCCTAAATGTAACATTTCAAAATAATTCCCCC